>JAGFNQ010002948.1:399913-430432 GCA_024364735.1 Boesenbergia rotunda | reverse complement strand
TTTTGGCAAGTGGCTCACCTTCATCTAACCCTTTGCTTTCTAATTGTTTATGCAGCTTCATGAGTCTTTGGTTAGACTGAAGTATGATTGTCTCTCTTACAGCTATCATTTTTTTATTTTGCTCATCTTGGTCTTTAAGCTGTGAATCTTTGTCACAAATTATTTTATCCTTTTCAACAATGATTTCATCTTTTTGTTTCAGCTGGGACTCCTTCTCCGCAATTATTGTTTCTTTCTGAGCAATAATTTGATCCTTGGCACTGATGGCTGTTGCCGTCTCACTTTTGCCTTCCTCCAAACTTTTAAGTGTTATATTTAATTGTTGCTATAAGGTATCAATTTGTTCTTGTTTTTGTATACATAGATTGCAGGCTTCCATTTGTAAGGCCTGTAGCCTTCCTTGTGCTGCCTGACTTCCTTCTGGTGTCTGTTGTAATACCTCACAGTGTACCTCAAGTGGTTGAGCTGGAGGAGAGTAGTCAGGTACCAAATCATGCTCTATATCAAACGGAATTAAATCAACAATAATTAAATTTGTGGTCACATGGTCTATCATCCTCTTGATACTTTCAACATGGGCTTTAGGCCAAGTCCAGCGAAGTATTCTTGGCAATCTATGAGGATGTTCAGGAGCAGCAATACTAATATGTTCAGTAACTCATACCTGCAACATCATTATAATCAGTAAATAATATCCATCATCAAATTATATGAGCAGGTATATGTACTCTAACTTACAGCCAAAATATTTGGAAATCCCTTGAGCAAGGGAGCCTTGGCCGGTTGGGTTGAATCACCTACATGTGGTCTATGCCTCAATGTCACCTCCTTTCCAATGGCTTCCAACTGAGGAGCCATGAAATTGTACATGGCATTGCACCAATTTTAGTTTGGTAGATTGTCAAAATCATCTACGCAATCAATAAGTGACAGGGCAGGAATTACAAGTATGCTGCTAGTACCACAAAATAGCACTGTACAAAAAAATAGAGTATATATATACAACTAACAGTACAGCTTGTCATTGGATGTAGACTTTATTAGAAGTTTCTCTAAATGCCGTGCAGAACAACTAGAATCTTGAAAATACTCATTGTACAGTGGGCTGGAGGCCTCATTCAAATCAAGTTGGACTATCTCTCCATGGTCAGGTAGCCCTAAAATAAGTGATATATCAACCTTTGTGAAATTGAGTTTTTTCCCATGGAATACAAAGCTCTGTTCTTCTTCATCCCAATTATCAAACATGTTCTGAACCTGGGGTCTTACACAAGAACTAGTAGGAAAGTCGAGGGCCCAAGAAAAGGGTGTTTCTCAAAGCAATTGTTCTTGTGCTGGTGTGGGTGGAACAGAATCAATAAAATTTTTGAAATGGCAAAGGCTACTTTTCCAGTTAATTCGTTTACTTCGACCTCTGTTGGCAAAACTAGTATACTCGGTAGGCAATTTGATTTTTCGCTGTGTCAGCTGTTTTTTCCCATAACTTCCCCCAGGGACTTGCTGTTTCTTTGATTTGGTAGGAGCAGCTTTCTTTGAAGATGATCTTTTTGAACCCATCCCGAACTTAACAACCATCAAACAAAAAATTATTTGACACAAACAAAAATGACACATAGAATTCGTTCATAAAAGGGCATCCTCAAATTCGGTCTTTTACTGAAAATTATCGTTAACCCTAGGTGAAAAGCAAGAACTGAAATGACAAACTACAATTTAGGGTACGTACAATTCAACTAGTCCGATGACGAGGATGTCGCCCACAACTACTCCAATGAAGACAAGCACGCTACCTTCAAATCACAACAAATCAGGAGCTAGAAGATGATTGCTTAGCATTAGGCTCCCAGGGACGCTTTAAAGCTGAGTGACTGCTGGGCCTGATATAAAAGGATTTCAGGCCCTAGGCGGGCCTTTTTTCTTTATATGTATTATAAATATAATTTAGGTTATATATATTTTTATTTCTAAAACTAAAACTAAAACTAAATTTGTTATATATCATATATATTTCTGATTTATCATGTGCATTTTATTGATTATGTATTTATATTTAATTTTCAAGGCTCTAAAATTTACAGATATATGAACCATGCTGGGCCTGAAATAAGAGTTATTCAGGCCCACAGTGGGCCTGAATATCTGTGATATCAGGCCAACCATGGGCCTGATATGTCAGATAAGCAAAACCCACCAATGAATGAAATTTTTTTCCCATCTTATAAAAAAAATTATTAATTATTTATCATAATTTATTATTTAATTAGGTATATTAGTGGGTTAGGTGTCCAAACCTCTAATCATTCTGTATCACCAATGTTATAGGAGTAGTTTAGGTATATTAGTGGGTTTTGAGCAAAACCCACTGATAGACCTACCATATCTGGAATTCTGAAAACCCTATATCAATAGACTGGGTAGAGCTAGGAGATGATATTTTTGATGTCCAAACAGCTAATGATTCTATATCACAATGCTATAGGAGAATGCTATAGGTATATCAGTGGGTTTTGAGCAAAACCCACTGATAGACCTACCATATCTGGATTTCTGAAAACCCTATATCAATAGACAGGGTAGAGCTAGGAGATGATATTTTTGGTGTCCAAACATCTAATGAATCTATATCACAATGCTATAGGAGAATGATATAGGTATATCAGTGGGTTTTGAGCAAAACTCACTGATGGACCTACCATATCTGGAATTCTGAAAACCCTATATTAGTAGAAAGGGTAGAGCTAGGAGATGATATTTTAGGTGTTGAAACCTCTAATCATTCTGTATCACCAATGTTATAGGAGTAGTTTAGGTTTATCAGTGGGTTTTGAGTAAAACCCACTGATGGACCTACCATATCTGGAATTCTGAAAACCCTATATCAATAGATAGGGTAGAGCTAGGAGATGATATTTTTGGTGTCCAAACATCTAATGATTCTATATCACAATGCTATAGGAGAATGATATAGGTATATCAGTGGGTTTTGAGCAAAACCCATTGATGGACCTACCATATCTGGAATTCTGAAAACCCTATATCAGTAGACAGGGTAGAGCTAGGAGAAGATATTTTAGGTGTCGAAACCTCTAATCATTCTGTATCACCAATGCTATAGGAGTAGTTTAGGTTTATCAGTGGATTTTGAGCAAAACCCACTGATGGACCTATCATATCTGGAATTCTGAAAACCCTATATCAATAGACTGGGTAGAGCTAGGAGATGATATTTTTGGTGGCCAAACAGCTGATGATTCTTTATCACAATGCTATAGGAGAATGCTATAGGTATATCAGTGGGTTTTGAGCAAAACCCACTGAAGGACCTACCATATCTGGATTTCTGAAAACCCTATATCAATAGACTAGCTAGAGCTAGGAGATGATATTTTTGGTGTTTAAACATCTAATGATTCTATATAGCAAAAGCTATAGGAGTAGTTTAGGTATATCAGTGGGTTTTGAGCAAAACCCACTGATGGACCTACCATATCTGGATTTCTGAAAACCTTATATTAATAGACAGTGTAGAGCTAGGAGATGATATTTTTGGTGTCCAAACATCTAATGAATCTATATCACAATGCTATAGGAGAATGATATAGGTATATCAGTGGGTTTTGAGCAAAACTCACTGATGAACCTACCATATCTGGAATTCTGAAAACCCTATATCAGTAGAAAGGGTAGAGCTAGGAGATGATATTTTTGGTGTCCAAACCTCTAATCATTTTGTATCACTAATGCTATAGGAGTAGTTTAGGTATATTAGTGGGTTTTGAGCAAAACCCACTGATGGACCTACCATATCTGGAATTCTGAAAACCCTATATCAATAGACTGGGTAGAGCTAGGAGATGATATTTTTGGTGTCCAAACAGCTAATGATTCTATATCATAATGCTATAGGAGAATGCTATAGGTATATCAGTGGATTTTGAGCGAAACCCACTGATGGACCTACCATATCTGGATTTCTGAAAACCCTATATCAATAGACAGGGTAGAGCTTGGAGATGATATTTTTGGTGTCCAAACATCTAATGAATCTATATCACAATGCTATAGGAGAATGTTATAGGTTTATCAGTGGGTTTTCAGCAAAACCCACTGATGGACCTACCATATCTGGAATTCTGAAAACCCTATATCACTAGACAGGGTAGAGCTAGGAGATGATATTTTTGGTGTCCAAACCTCTAATCATTCTGTATCACCAATGCTATAGGAGTAGTTTAGGTATATCAGTGGATTTTGAGCAAAACCCACTGATGGACCTACCATATCTGAAATTCTGAAAACCCTATATCAATAGACTGGGTAGAGCTAGGAGATGATATTTTTGGTGTCCAAACAGCTAATGATTCTATATCACAATGCTATAGGAGAATGCTATAGGTATATCAGTGGGTTTTGAGCAAAACCCACTGATGGACCTACCATATCTGAATTTCTGAAAACCCTATATCAATAAACTGGGTAGAGCTAGGAGATGATTTTTTTGGTGTTTAAACATCTAATGATTCTATATAGCAAAAGTTATAGGAGTAGTTTAGGTATATCAGTGGGTTTTGAGCAAAACCCACTGATGGACCTACCATATCTGGATTTCTGAAAACCCTATATCAATAGACTAGGTAGAGCTAGGAGATGTTATTTTTGGTATCCAAACATCTAATAATTCTATATCACAATGCTATAGGAGTAGTTTGCAATAGGAGGTTTTTAGGTATATCAGTGGGTTTTTATGTGCACACTAAGTACCAATAATTATGAGTTATGTTCTATAAACGTATCAGTTAGGACAGAAAGATGCAGTCAGATTTATACACCTATACAACTACAAATTTATTGTCCACCAACTTAAATCAGAAGGATTTTATGGTTAACAGAGACCCTGAAATTGTCCCAGTTGAGGCACACGGTGGGCCTGAAATGACTTGATTTCAGGCCCACCGTGGGCCTAAAATAAATTTATTTCAGGCTCACATTGGGCCTGAAATTAAGCTATTCAGGCCCACACTGGGCCTAAATTGAAGTGATTTCAGGCCCACCGTGGGCCTGAAATCATTTTATTTCAGGCCCACCTTAGGCCTTAAATAAAATAATGATTTATAGAATAATATTCTATATTTATCTATAAGATGTGACCAAATCCTCTCATTTTATTTAATTATTAAATTTTATCAACACAGTCTTACAGTTTTTATAATTTGAAACAAGTTTATTAAATTTATGGTAGACATAATCCATCTTACTAACTAAATACATAATGCATACCAAATTTCAATTCCTTCGAGACCATTAAGTCAAATTATCGTATTATGTTGTAATAGGAGTGTTGTAAATCCATCAGTGGGTTTCGGTAGAAACTCACTGATGGACCTTCGATACTTGGATATGTCCATACTCAATATCAGTAGCTAGAGTTAACCAAAGAAATGTTATTTCTGGTGTGCAAATTTAGTCCTAATCATTATGAGTTATGTTATCTTACCGTATCAGTTGGTACACAACATTGTAGCAACTCAATGTGAATCAACATCACACAATTGTTTTATTTTTCAAGACAATACATTATATTCATACAAATTACAGAATTTCTATACAACTGGAGCTGAATCACCAGCAAAGGATTTTTTTTTACAACAATACTTCAAGTGATTGAGTCTCATGTTTTACAATACATGTCCCTCATAATATTAACTGTCAGATCAAATCTCATTTTCGTCATATCTCCTTGTTTGAAATCCATCTTCTCATCATATAGGAGACATCGGACGTATTGCATCACAAAGAAGGCACAGTGGATGCTGAAAATAACAAACAGTATTTCTGATTTCAATAAGTGGGGTTATAAAATACTTTCATGATTTTAAAATTTTGAAACTCTTCCTCAGTTACTTACCTATGTTCTTATTGGGGACATTTTTGTCTGACGGAGGACCATTTGTCCAAGGGATGATGACTTTGTAGATATGGATGAATAGTCGTAAGTTCCTCGCGAGTATATTGTTTAAGTTCTTTTACTTGTAAAATATATCATGAATTTCAATGACATTTTTGACCAAATGATGAACATATATATGAATAAAGGTAGGTAGCTCACCGCTGAGTCAAAATCATTCTTATATTTACGGCCACTAGCAAGAGAATTTAAATGATTGAAAGTCATTGCTTCTGTATCCACCGCCAACAAGTGAAAGTGTGTATTATCACTGCACAAAGATATTAAAATATATCCAAACCCTTGTTCTATCATATCAGTCTTCACCACTTGTTGTAGGGAAAACATTCTTGACGATCTTATTGAAGCCTAAAAATTTGCATACTCAAAATTATTAATAATCACATCATAATATTAGGTCTTCTACAATCTATTAATTGATACTAATTTACATCACTTACTGTGAAGAAGGTTGAACAATATATTGACTTGTTGTATGGCCTACCACATGTGGATGCTCCCCTAAATATAATTTTACAGAAGGCATAAATGACCTCGCTTTTTGTAAAAACCTCTCCATTGAAGATTTGTAAGAATGAATGCAAATTTAAAGCAAAGGATGCATCCTCCCAGATAAATTCATTAGCCAACCTGCCAAGTAAATTGATAAGATTATATATTAAAGACCCAAATATATTAACTAAACTATGTTTGATAACTTACTTAGGTTCTCCAATTTATTTATCAGGTAGCCCACTTCTTTATCTTGATTTTTCTTCTTCGAATTCATAAAATGCTTCTTCATAAACTACATCGATAAAATTTACACCAACCTAATTAATGAGCAAATTCAATAAATTTGACGTAATTTATATGAAAATAACTCACATACATCAATGCCTTGTTGCCTCATTTTGTATAGTTCAGAGGTCCTTCTTTTTTCCTCCTCTATATCTTCTTCAGACATGACTTCCATTACAGTAATGGTTTCTCTTGCTTTATCCATATCCTCCTCACTAAGTTTTCTTTTTCCCTTGTCCATGACATTTGATATTTATTTCTTGCTCCGCTTCCACTTAGGTAATAGCTGGTGCCATACTGGACTGTCAATTAGAGTATCCCTGTAATCATACCGAGTTCGGTCACGTCCTCTCCTTGTTCTACAAGATACTGGATCAGAAAGAGGAACGACTATAGGATAGCTTTCTTGAGCCTCCATGCCCTTTTTTTCAATAATTGAAAGTAATTCCTTAACTCTTTCATTCAAACATATATTCTCCTCTGTTAGCTCCTTGATTAGGTTGTCTTTAATAATGCATTCACCACATATCCTTACATTTTCTGTGTGATGTCCTTGTGATGTCTCCATTGCCCGTGGCATATCATCACCAATAGCAAGGTTCTCAAACAATGTGTTTTTATGTATGTTAGGAATTATTTCAACGATCACCTGTCAATTACCAAGTACACAAATTTTACTGCCTCTATATCAAACTAACATAGATCACAGTTTAGAATAATTACCTCTTCGGACCTGATTTGGTCGATAAGGTCCCTTACCCTACTAATATGCGAAGGAATATTCCTCCACTTATTTATTCGGGCTCCTTCAACATTGTATGGTTTTTGAATGGGTGCATGCTCCAAAAACCATGCCTACACAAAGTTTTCCAGACAATTACATTAATGACGCAAAATATTCTAAAATTTATCAAGAAAATTCTACTCACTGCCAAAAGCCCAGCAAATCCCTTTAGGTAAGGGAGGTTGGTGATGCTCTGGTTTCCCTGAGTTGATGAAAATAAGTCTCCAATCTTAGGTAATTATAGAGACAAAAATTTATGAATATCTTCCACCCAATTAAATCTACCAAGATTGTCATAATCATCTACTATATCTACAAGACTTAGAGGGACCTTATATGTACTAGACGAAAATAAAACACAAACAAATATATACAAAATATATAATTTACAAACTAATAACACATCATCCTCTGATTCAACACTTTTAGAATAATATTTAAGTAACTCCTCAATTCTTGTTCTGGTAGGTTGTTTTTCTTTTGAGAAGTAAGTATGATAGAGGTCACCCGATGCTTTCGTTGAATTAATAGAGACTGAAACACCACGGTCCCCTATACCCAGTAACAAAGCAACATCTCGTCTGGTGAACGCAACCGATACACCTGAAACAATTAAAATATTTAGTTATCATCAAGAATATAGGCTTTATATTTTTTCCCTTTGGGCCTGAAAGGAATTCATTTCAGGCCTACCGAGGGCCTGAAGTAAAATCACTTCAGGTCCTCGATAGGCCTGAAATGATTTTATTTCAGGCCTACCGAGGGCCTTAAGTGAATTTCACCTGAAATGAAATCATTTAAATTGATCAAATATAAATCATTTAAGGCCATCTATATCCAAGTTTTATCTTACTATAGATATTGTTTACAATTAATAATTAAAACTATTACCTGAGAATTTAAAAACTTGCGAGATTGAATCCCAACTTTCAAATATATTAACCAAAATTCCACGGATATGCTACAATTTTTATATGTCCAAGAACAAACTGAAGGGCGGCTCTTTGATCTTCGCAATGTGTCGATCATTTAAAATTTTAAATGCTTGAAAAAAATATTTAAAATGGCCTAAAACACTGCACCAATGTAATTTTTGTCCAAAGTCATCTGAACCCTACAGTTTTTATACATTACAAATTTATTCAGCAAAAATAAGTTTAATCATTTTCACAAACTATGTTGTTCTTATCTAAGCCTATCGCTAACATACCTTGGTGGATAATGCCAAGGATGAAGACGATGAACCACCCACAGACCTTTTTCCTGCCATTATCATAAAAATCAACCCTGCAGAAACCCTAACTCCTCCTTTGATAGTGCCGAGCAGTCTGGACTTCAACGTTAACACTTAAAGCCGCCTCAGGATCACACACTAACACTTTCGATACTTGCCTAGGTTTTGGTTGGGCGGAGGGATTGGAGGGATGACCTCGCGACTATAGCACAGCTAGGCACGCACAATCTCCTCCACCTTCGACAATACCATTTACGTTGTTGCCCTGAGAGAGAATGGAGAAAATTTCGACTACCTGGCCATCCGAACCACAAAATATTAATTTACTGCTAAAGTGGTTCGGATGTCTCGAAAATGTGAATAGCAAAAGGTTTTTTGTGGCGGGAGGGGTATAATAGGAAGTTCACTTAAAAGGATGCGTCTTTTGGTAAAATAAAAATCATGGTACATGAATTAGTAATTTTTAATTCTTAAATATGCCGTTTGGTAAATTGTCGTTTATTTATTGATAGAAATCACATAGTATTAATACAAATTTAAGTTGAAACATTAAAAGTTTCAATGTTTCCAACTTTACGTCATTCTTTAAAAATAATGTATATTTTCTTAAAAAATTATTTTTCACTGATAATCATATGTAATATTTAAATTCAAATTAAAAGTTTCATGATTTTTTAAAAAACTAAAGAATTTCATATGTAATTTTAAATTCAAACCGTTGAATTGTTCAAATGTGAATTGACTAAATCAAAATTTTGAAAAGAATGTATTATTATTAGTCGACTGATATACACAATAGTCAACTAAAATTTAGAATTTTGACTGAAATATGATTGTTTTATCATCTATGCTTACTCCTAGGTATTTAGCTACCCGTAACTCTCTAACCCTCTAACATTCTTGGATAAAGATTCAAAAGTTTTTTTTACTAAAGATAAAAAAAGGGGTGTCAAAAAAAAAAAGGGAGAGAATAAATAATTGATGGAGAGGTTAAGGTCAAGGTTGAACTTTTAAACTTACAACATAGAATTTGAAATTTTCTAAAGGTTTATGAACTCCAAAATTTGGTGCAATATATAAAGGGTAGTGTGCTTTAAAAAGGAAGTCCACCTTAAAATTGCGTGCAATGATCTAGGAAAAGTAGATGTATTTCTGTAAGGGGAGAGCGACTTCCTAAATTTAGGAAAAAAGATGAGAAGAGAATGTTAGGAAAGGGGTATCCACTTTGTTGAAGCAACAAGCTTAAAGTTGAGCATTGGGGAGAATAATGGAAGTAGAGAACCTTCATTCAGGATTTGATACAAAATTTGTAGAGACTTTTTGATGTATGCTAAAGGGAGAAAATGAAGAGTTTAAATTAGGAAACCACCCATTATTGTTTGACATAAGATGTGGAAAGTTGAGCTAATGAGCTAGCCTAACTTATACATATTATTAAACATCAAAAGGGAGAGATTGTTGGTGTAGTTAACCTCTAGTCAAGGTTGACCAAATTCGAATTGAGTTTTGATATTTGATTAATATGTTTGATGGTGATGTGATACATTAGAGAAGACCAAATGGGCCATGATTGACTAAATACTTGGCATGGTAGGTGAAGTTCTAACATGCCATGGAGGACTGGATGTTAAACATGAGAGGTGAAGCCCTAATAAGTCATGGATGATCGAATGTTAGACATGAGAGATGAAATTCTAATAGTATGAAGGACTGGATGTTAGGCATAAGAGGTGAAATCCTAATAGGCCATGGATTACTAGATGTTAGACATAAGAAGGAAAATCCTAACAGGTCATGGAAGATCAAATATTATGCATGAGAAGGAAAGTCTTGACATGTCATGGAGGATAAGATATTGTGGTTATGGTTAAAGTTTTATCAAATCATGGAGGGGCAGATGTTAGACAGGTGGATAGAAGTAGTCAAAACAAGTCAAGGTGGATTAAATATTTGACAATGGTGATGTCCTAATAAGTTAAAGTTAATCAGATGCTAAATAGTATGGAAGACCTAGAGGAGTGGAGTAAACTCCAGGTAAGTATGGAAATCCTAACGATAAGGCTAGACAAGGGAAGCCTTGATAGGTTGAACTAAGATATCAATCAATTGATATGGGAGTACAATCGAATGATAAACCCGAAACCATACATTTAAGGTTTGAGTAGGCTCATGGTATGAGAAGTCAACTGATATAGGAAAACCAATCGACTGATGAACTTGAAACTACAACTTTGGGATTTAAGTAGGATAGTAGTATGAGTAGTCGACTGATGATACACTTGACTGATGCAATCAATGTTAAATATGACAACTCGAGGTGGTAAATACAATCTTTTGATTTAATTTATCAAAAAAGTTTTATTATTTACTAGACTGTGAAAACATTGGAGGGTTATAATGTAGAGCAAACCCTAATTAAGGGTTTGGGATAAATTAAGTAAAGTTGGGGGATTTTAGTGTGATTACACCTAAAACCTTGGGGCGAGGCTATAATAGTCAAAAGGCCAGGGGGCGAATTGCAAAAATGAGCAATCCCTTAAATCCCATCTCGTCTCCTCTCATAGCCTCTGCCCGAAGCCACACCCATTTCCTCTCCGATTTCCCTCGCACGATCTCCTTCATCCACTCGACGGGAAACCGGTCGAAGCTCCTCTTGGATCAGCTCCCCATCTATGGTGAACTCTCCCTTTCGATCCACACTGCCTCGTGCGTGGGCAGACAAGGAGCTGTGATTGGTGAGTTTTCTCCTTCTCTCGCAGACGTCTCTGCTCCGATCAAGCGTTGACAAGAGGGAGGAGGGTTGGGCATTGCTATCACTCATAGATCATCAAAAGAGGGCCGGTGGTTTCTCCTTGTGAGATTGTGAGAAGGTGAGGCCCTTCTTCTTTGCTTCATTAGATCATATGTATTGATCTTCAATTCTGATCCCAGGATGCGTCCTTGCTGTGTTGTGACGACCCATATTCCCGAATCCAATTCAGAAGTACACTTGGGTTGCTCTAATATGAGATTGCGAGGTTGCCAAAGACGAATCAATTTCTCAAATGTGTTGTTCTGGCCAGATCCTGAGCTAGGGAAGGATCACCTATGCCAGATTCATGTAAGGTTCTACCTGGTTGTTGATCTTGGAATGAAACTGTGTAGAGTTTAGTGTTAGATCAGAAGAAAGGATTGGGAATTTTGTTTGGAATTGCTACCTCTATTTTGATTCTGATTCAATTTGGGACGTTTTTGATGATCCTATTTGTATGTTCATGATCTGTGTTATGGTTGTTGGGGCAATCTATGGTCCGGAGTGACCATGTGTTTTGATGTTTAGGCAAAGGGTTTAAGTTAGGTTTACCTTTGTATTTGATATGTGTATTTGAGTGTGCAGGTTTGCAGGATACACATGGATTTAGTTGGACGTCTTCGGGTCCAGTGAAGGATGGTATGAGGAGACAAGTCATGGGCTTGATGCATCCGAGGGACCGTGGATAAAGCAGGGACGATGAGCCGAGGGAAGCGGAATTCGAGGCATACGTAAAGGATGACATGGGGAGACAAGCCGCGGGCTTGCATGCATCCGAGGGATGAGAGCCAAAGTCGAAGAGGGCTTGAAGGCAACAGATCGTGACTATTGAATGAAGAGTCAGCTAAGTCGTGAGGGGTTGAGTGCTGAGGGAATTGTACTCGAAGGAAATCCTAGGGTTCGAGTGCTGAGAGAAATGTACTCGGGAAAGAGAAACCTTAGGTTTAGGGGTGGACCAGTCGACTGATACTTGATCAGTCGACTGATGAAGTCTACTAAAAGATCAATCGACTGATGGCAGTTGAAATTCGAACGTTGGGCTGTAACGTTTAAATCTAAGTGGGACCAGTCGACTGGTGCTTCACCAGTCGACTGGTAACGGTCATTTCATCCAAGAGTCTTATTTAAGAGAGCTCGATTTTGACTGAGAGTTCTTGACGAAATTGGCTTTGGTTAAAGGCCAATTAGTAGTCTAAGAGCTCAGGAAGGTGTTGCGGGTTGTGGCGAGGTTTCTCCACCCACAAGGAGCTACATGAGCTAGTCGGAGGTCTTCCGGGGAGTCATCCACTGACGGATTGGGAGCGTCCACCTTATGGACAACCATGGAGTAGGAGCTTCATCTCCGAACCATGTAAATTGGTTTGTCTTCTTAGTTGTTAGTTTTAGTTTAATTGTATTTCCGCTTGCGCACAAACAACGTGTAGGAAGAAAATCAAAAAGTTGCTATTCACCCCCCTCTAGCAAACGACAAGGTCCCAACAAATGGTATCAGAGCGAGGTTCGCTCATCTACGGACTAACCGCCGAGAGAGTAAAAAGCTAGAGGAAATGACGCGTGAAGAATGCTTAGGGGACGACATCAACGTTCCACTTCCTTACGACCGAGAGAGTTTTGATTATTGGAGGATGCGAATAGAGGTATGGTTCAACATGGATTGGGAGTTAATGATCGCACTAAAATATCCATTTGAAGCCCTAAAGGATAAGCATGGGAAGAAGCTCCGACCAAAATATTGGACCAAGGAGCAACAAACACAATCAAAGGCAAATGAGAAGGTAATTTCAATATTACTTAAAGTTTTGCCTAATGATATAATTAGTGGTATAGGTCAATACAAAAATGCTCACGAATTATGGAGTAAGATGTTAGCACTTCATGAAAACCCTACATAAGCTCATATAGTGGAAGAACCCAAGGAAATGAGCTTAATAGTCCAAGTAGAGGAGAATGACCAATCGGATAAGGAAAGAAGATCAACATCCGAAGAGGAGGTGAAAGAAGAAAAAGGTTCATCCATCTCCTCAAGTGAAGTGACACAAGAAATTGAAGAACCATCCACTTCATCAAAGAGGGAAGAAGAAGTCTCCACTTCAAGGATTGAGGGGGACGAGAG
Source organism: Boesenbergia rotunda (assembly GCA_024364735.1). Lineage (NCBI taxonomy): Eukaryota > Viridiplantae > Streptophyta > Magnoliopsida > Zingiberales > Zingiberaceae > Boesenbergia > Boesenbergia rotunda. The sequence continues at coordinate 416,765 of JAGFNQ010002948.1, read as the reverse complement.
ACCATCCTCGATACCAGAGCAAGAAGAAGCATCCATCTCCAACAAAGCAAAGTCAAAAGATCACATTATTTGCTTTGGGTGCAATGAGAAGGGACACTACAAGGACAAGTGTCCGTTGGGTAAGAAAAAGGAGGTAAACCCTAAACTCAATTCAAATAATTTGAAAACTAACATGAGTTGTAGGGATGAAGCAAAGAAGGATAAGAAGCATATAGTTTGCTTCACGTGTGGTGAGCATGGACACTAAACACCAAGTGTCCAAAGAAAGGAGAAACCAAGAAATTGGTGCACTTAGAGAGATTGAAAAAGAAGAAAAGTTTACATCAAGGGGGAGCAACAAGGGTAAGGGAGGTAATCCCTAATTTTAAGTTTAAATGTAATTCAAATTTAAACTCCTCCATGCATGTTAGAAATAATAAAAAATATTTATCCATGCGTAATTTTGGTTTTAGATATCATGATAAAAATAGGGTTAATATTGCATATTAAAACCCTAGGGAATTCATGCATCATGATAAACCTAGAACCTCTAGACCCAAGGATTAAGGTATTAATCCCAAGAAGGGAAGACACATGCCTAGGCAAATGGGTAGGTCCAGGAATGTCCAAGGTGGACATGTTGATTCTAGGTTTAAGAACCTAGAAAAGGAAAATCAAACTTTAAGGGCAAAACTTGATAAGTTAGAGAAAATCCTAGATAGATTCACTATTGGATCTAAGGGTTTAAGTATGGGGTTGGGAAGTCAAAAACCCAACAATGATAGATCGGGTCTAGGATACCGATCTAAGTTGTCCGATGCAATGAAAAGAAATATGTTAGGGTAGCATATAACTATGGCAAGGAGGGAAAATCCAAAAATGGCAAGGGGATGCCATGTAAAAGCAAGAAGAAAGTCTTAACCAAGTACAAGCGGTCGAAAGTTAAGAAGGTTAGGGTTATAGACCAAGAGTTACCGGAGGTACACACCGGTGTGGTCTAGCGTTTGTTGAGTCACCTAGAGAGGTGGCTAAGGCAAAGAGCCCAAGGGGGAGCTCTAGGAGCCAAGTTGGGACCCATGGTCTATGGATCCCTGGGGAATTTATCTCAGAAGTCTAGATGGGTCATGAAGTGTGCCAAAGGAGTTAGGGACGGATTTGAATCTCAATCCTAGGCATTTGGCACATTGGATTTAAGTTTCATGCATGAAAACATAACATTGGGGTCATATTGCATGAAAGGTGGTTTTTGATGTATAAATACCATATAAATCAATGCTAGAAATGCATTTTGGTTTGGGATGAGCAGATACATCAAGAGGAGATCAAAACTATGACTTTAGGTCAATGTTCAATTGAACCATTTAGATAGTTTTGGGTTTTGTGTCAATCTTAGGATTGGTGATAGATACATCTTTAAATGTATTTTTTTCAAGTAGATATGAGTACCATAAACCTCGCCACAAAATTTGGGAATTTTTGGAAATTTATGAAATTTCTGGTGCATTTCTGAAATTGGATCAGAAATGCTGAAAATGGGATTTTCAGGGTGCCAGTCGACTGGGTCAGAGGGCAGTCGACTGGTAAAGGCTGAAATTGTTTTTCAACAATCAAAAAGTGTCGTAATGATGTAAAACAAGTGTATAATCTTGTGGGGGTTAATACACTGTGTTTATGATCGTTAGAGGTTAAAGGATCTAATAAAAGAGAAATTGTTGGAGTCCTTTTGATGTGTGGCAAAGGGGGAGAAGTGTTGGGTTTAAGTGGAAAACCAAACACACCTTTGCAAGAAATCCTAGGTCTAGGGGAGCGTAGGTAAAGGGGGAGCATTGTTGCTTATTTGGTGGCAAAAGGGGAACCTTGGGAAGGTTCTTAAAAAGCCTTTGTAAGACCAATATAGGGGGGCCTTGGAAAGGTTATTAAAAAGCCCAATTTTGGTAAAAGTCCTAAACTCTTGGGGAGGTTAGGTGTGGGGATGCCTTGTGATATGATCCATGCATATTTGCTATTTGATGGTTATTAGCATTGTATTTGCTATTTGTTTTCCCTAACATAAACGTATTACCAAACATAAAAAAGGGGGAGATTGTTGGGCTAATCTATAGTTTGAAGTGACCATGTGTTTTGATGTTTGGGCAAAGGATTTAAGTTGGGTTTACCTTTGTGGTTTGATATGTGTGATTGAGTTTGCAGGACTTGGTGACTCACACATGGAGTATGCATCTAAGGGACGAGAGCCGATGGAAGAGGACTCCAAGGGCAAGACGGGGGAAGTGGACTTCAAAGGGCATATGTGAAGGATGGCATGGAGGCAAGTCGAGGGCTTGCATGCGCATCTGAGGGACGACAGCCGGTGGAAGAGGACTTCAAGGGGCGAGCCAAGGGAGTGGACTTGAAGGCATACGTGAAGGAGAGTCTTTGGAGTGAGGGAGAGTGAATATGTAAGCTGGGCAGTTGACTGGGAATGGATCAGTCGACTGCCAGCGGGAAACTCGAACTCATAGAAAGATCAGTTGACTGGTATGGGACCAGTCAACTGATCAGGTCAAAAATCTAGTCGTTGAGTTAGCCGTTGGCTAGCTCTTGCAGTGGGATCAGTCAACTGCCCTAGGGCAGTCAGCTGGCAGCGACTAGTTCAGCCTTAGGCTCTATTTAAGAGAGCTTTGTTTTGGCTGAGAGGTCTTGACGAATTTGGCTTTGGTTAAAGGCCAAATAGTAGTCTAAGAGCTCAGAAGTGAAGTTTAGTTTGTGGCGAGGTTTCTCCACCCACAAGGAGCTACACGAGCTAGCCGAAGGACATCCGGGGAGTCATCCACCGACGGATCGGGATCGTCCACCTTACGGACAGCCGTGGAGTAGGAGCTTCATCTCCGAACCACGTAAAGGTGACGCGTTAGCATTGTTTTAGTTTTTATTTAGTATTTCCGCTTGCGCATGCTAACGGTGTTGGAAGAAAAATCGAACATAAGCTATTCACCCCCCCCCCCCCCTCTAGCTTTACGGTAAGATCCTAACAATCTTCAATATTATATTTAGAAATATTAAGATTATCAGCAATATTATTAGAAGTTAAGATTTTATCATCATCCTTAGCATCATCAGAAATATTATAAATTAAAGTATTATTATCATCCATAACATTATGAATTATCAGAAATTAAAGTATTATTATTAATTTCGAAAATTCTAGCATAATATTAAGGATTAAAGAATTAATATTTGGTATTTTACTATTATCAATGTTGGATCCATAACTAACTAATTTGTCATGCAATATATTTAACTCATTATGTATATAATATAATTTAGCAGTCATAAGAATTATCTAACTCAACCGGTGAATTATCTAATTTTGCAGGACTTTGAAAAACAGCTTTGCAAAAATTAATTTTCCGTACCTTTATTACCTTTGTGGCATTTTCCGGTATTGTGGATCAGGCAATTTTCTAGTCTGGGCACTGGTTCTTGTAATGTCTTAGCTTTTGGCATTTGAAACACCGGATGTGATTCTTGTCCCTCCGGACTCCTAGCGTCGATTCCTTCATTGCCGCCAGTGGAGAGCTACCTGCTTTGATACCACTTATAGGATCGGTGTCGGTCGATAGAGGGGGAGTGAATATCAACTCGTAAAATTCGTCGAAAAACTTTGTCGTTCGTCTTTCTATCAGAGTTAGTACGCAGCAAAAATATAAAGAAAGATAGAAAACAACAGTAGAAAGACTCGCGGGATTTACTTGGTTCCCAACGCCCCAGGGTCAGTACATCCAAGGCCTAAGTACTCAACGTGAGTCCACTAGTGGTCTCCTTTCCGGACTTTCCAGAGGCGGAGAAACCCGTCTTATAGTTTGAATTACAAACAAAGAAATAATGATAAAAACAAGTACAACTTTGTAAACTAAAAGCAAACCAACGGAAAATGAAGATTCGGCCAATCCGGAAGTCTGTAGTGTAGCGCATAACCTCCTTGGTCTCAGAGCTTTGCCTTGAGCACTTTTGCTTCTCACAAATTGCTTTAGCGGATGTAGAAATTGATGTTCTCAAGTGAGGGGTCGAGCCCCTTTATATACTGCGTTCTCGGGAGCCTGAGGGCTCTTGGGCGCCTGCCACGTATGGTCAGAGTTCATTCGTAGCAACGAAACTCGTGTATGGATGAAACATGCCCTTCCCAGGCACCTGGGAAGCTTCCAAGGGCCTAGGAAAGGATTTACTGGGCGCCTGATTCAAGTCAGGCGCCTAGGAAGCCTTTTCCCAGGTCACGTTTTTCCTGCGTTTGCTCTCTTATCTTGCCTCCAACTCCAGGTACCTGCAAGACAAAAACACAAATAATCTTAGCCTTAATTTATTGGTTTTGATTTTGGATTTCACCCGAAATCCTAGGTCAAACCGACGTCTAATGTTCCCTTTCCCAGGGAAAGCGTCCTCACCTACTCCACCTTGGAGAAGTTATCTTTTGCCAACCGGGACCTCCGGTTGGACTTTCACTCTGCCTCCGAGAACTCGAATCTCGAGACGTCCGAACTCGACCCGTCTCTTCTTCTATCTGCGATTCCCACTCAGCTAAGTCTTTTGCCCAATCCTCGACCAGAACTTCGTGCTTGGCCTCCGAGACTCCCGGATCTCAAGACGTTCGACCTCGACCCATCTCTACTTCTGTCCGTAGTCCTTGCTTGGCAAAGACTCCATAGCCCGATCCCCGACCAGGACTTAGTGCTCAGTCTCCCGGACCAAGACTTCATGCCCATCTTCACTCACCAGGACTTAGTCCACCTAGCTTTACTCATTAGGACCCAGCTTCACTCACTAGGATTTCCTCCACCATAATCACTTCTTTGCTAGTCATCTCAATCTTGACTAGACTTCTTCCTTCCACCTTTCAAGTAAGTATAATCCCAAACCTCAAGTCCGGTTTGGTTTAATCCCTTGGTCAAACTGACCAACCCTAGGTTTTATTCACTCTACCAAACATCAGATCTTGTTTGGCTAACCCTTTGTAAAACTGATCAAAAACCTGGATTTACCCTACCAATCATAAGGTCTTGTTTGGTTTATCCCTTGATCACTTTGACTAAACCTAAGTATATTGTCACTTATAGTTTTGCCTGTTAGGATGTATACTAAAAGCCTTGCTTTTATATAGACATCTACATTTTGATAGATCGACTTGGCGTTCTAGAGGGGGGTGAATAGCACTTTTTCGGTTGAATCTCTACAACATTGTTAGCGCAGCGGAAACAATAATATGCAAAAGACAATAAGAACAATGCTAACAACAGAAATTTACTTGGTATCCACACCGGACGGGTGACTAATCTAAGAATCCATCGGTGGATCAACCCCCGGATAACCTCCGGCTAGTCCTTGTCGCTCCTTGTGGGTGGAGAAACCTCGCCACAGCACCTTGACACGATCTGGACTCAAAAGACTACTAACAAGCTTTAACCAAGCTTGTTTCGTCAAGAGTCTCAGCCCAAACCGAGTTCTCTTTAAATAGAACTCGGGCTGAAAACCCTCGCTGGCAGTCGACTGCTCCCAGGGCAGTCGACTACCCCACTTAGAATTCGACCGTTAACACTCTAACGTTCGAATTCTGCCAGCTCACCAACCGCTACCAGTCGACTGCTGCCAGGGCAGTCGACTGGTCCCTTAGTAGTCCTAAGTTTACACTCCCCGAGTACAATTCACTCCGCACTCGACCCTAGGACTTCCCGAGTACAATCACACAACACTCGTACCCTCACGACTCGACTGACTCCTCCTCAGCAGCCTCGACTATTGCCTTCGCGCCCTCTTCATCTTCGGCTCCCGTCCCTCGGATGCACGCAAGCCTCCAGCTTGCCTCCATATCATCCTTCACGCATGCCTCGAAGTCCGCACCCATCAGCTCATCGTTCCTGCTCTCCAAGGTCCCTCAGGTGCGAACATAAGCCTCCAGCTTGTCTCCATGCCATCCTTCACCGTACCAAGGTCGTCCAACCAAGTCCATATGTGTAACCTGTACAACCTGCACACTCAACATACACATATAAGAACACCAGGGTAAACCTAACTTAAACCCTTTGCCCAAACATCAAAACACTTGGTCACTCCGGACCACAGATTGCCTCAACACATTTTGTATATTTATATTAGTATGTGCATATTGTCTGATACTTTACATTATAGATAACATGGTGTGTGGTGTCGCACAGAAGATCATGTTATCAATTCCTTGTAGAGTATAAGTAGAGGCTCACAACCGAGATGGATTTGGACAAACCATCGGGATGATTGTAGTGTAATTTGGTGTTGGTTTATCTTGACCATAGAATTACACTAGTGCACTTTGTGTGTATTGAGCAGGACCGATATAGAGGTGATTCAATTTATACTGACTTTATAATTGAATCAGACCTCAGTTATTATGGAGTAGATGCTCTTAATCCCGATATAATAACGGGGACATGTACTTAATATTTATTTCTTTAATTTACCAATGGGCAAGATTTAATTGGTTAAATCGATAGACCTGGTAAGTTGGGAAATAATATTATTTACATGGTGTGTCATTGATTATAGAAGGAAACCGTGTCCTGGTGAGTCGGATTGATGATATCCCCTTGAGGAGTTCATAAGGTTCATCATATTAAATCCTGCAGGTGGACTTGGTCCGACAAGATTATAAAGTTGAGTGGTACTACTCAAGGAGTTAGATGTTAATTAATTAAATTATCAGTAGTTTAATTAATTAACGGACATTCGATATCTTAAACACGGGGAGATTCTTGTACTCATAATATGTGGAGTCCATATTTAAATATGGGGGTTGGTGACGTAGATCAATGGTGATTCTCTTGTAGAATAGATCATCATTAATGGATCAGGCATTGATCTATTAGGTGACTAAGACCCAACTCCTTCTCATGATCTCTATGATAACCTATAAATACCTTATGAATCATCAAGAGAAAATCTAAAAATACCTTATGGCAAATACTCAATGAATGGATCCATTAAAGTATTATGCTAATGCTAGGATGTTCCCCGGAAGGAACGCGTTGCAGGGTCCGACTGTAACGTCTCGGCAAGGACCGCTACATCTCCAGAACCCGGGTGTAGTGCTAAATATGCAAGGGTTCGCGTTGCAGGGTCCGACTGTAACGTCTCGGCAAGGACCGCTACATCTCCATGAGAACTTGGGTGTAGTGTTAAATAGGCAAGAGTTCTCACACCATAGGTGGACTAAGAATAAACATTATAAGAAAAGTAATAGTCTCAGATTTGGAACATGGAATATAGGAACTCTCACTGGTAAAACAATGGAGGTAGTAGATACAATGATTAGGAGAAAAATTAGTATTTTGTGTGTGCAAGAGACAAAATGGGTAGGTGAGAAGGCAAAAATGATAGAGAACTCGGGTTTTAAGTTATGGTATACAGGAAAGAGTAAAACAAGAAATGGAGTGGGTATTTTTGTAGATAGTTCTTTAAAAGATGAAGTTGTTGGTGTAGTTAGAAAGGGGGATAGAATTATAGCTCTCAAGATAGTAGTGGCGAAAGAAGTTGTGAACGTAATTAGCATATATGCACCTCAAGTAGGATTAGATGAAGAAACTAAATCAAGATTTTGGAGCGATTTAGATGAGGTATTACAAAACATTCCGCCAAATGAAATGATTTTAATAGGAGGCGATCTAAATGGACATGTCGGAGCGAAAAATGAAGAATATGAGAGAGTACATGGGGGTTATGGGTTTGGAACAAGAAATGAAGAAGGAAAAACTATATTGGATTTTGCGATAGCATATGACCTTATACTAGCTAATACATTTTTTAAGAAAAAAGAAGAACACTTGATCACATTCAAAAGTGGGAATAATAAATCACAAATTGATTATTTTATGGTTAGGAAGAGAGATAGGAAGATTTGTAAAGATTGTAAGGTTATCCCTGGAGAAAGCTTAACTACCCAACATAGATTAGTAGTGTTAGATATACGCCTTAGTTATAATATTAATAGAGGAAAAATATACACGACTCCTAGAATTAAGTGGTGGAAGTTAAAGGATGGGAAGCAAAACATATTGAAGGAGAAGGTAGGAATACAAGCATTAGATGAAATATATAGCGACTCTAATACGACATGGGATAAGATGGTATCAAAGTTGAAAATAGTAGCTAAGGATGTACTCGGTGAGTCAAAGGGGCATGCACCACCAAGGAAGGAATCTTGGTGGTGGAATGAGAAAGTACAAGAGAAAGTGAAAGAAAAACGAATAGCTTATAAGGAATTATATATTTGTAAGAACGAGGAAAACTTAAAAAAATATACAATAGCCAAGAAAGAGGCTAAGAAAGCAGTGAATGAAGTAAAAAATAAAACTTTTGAACGATTATATCAAAATTTAGATACAAAAGAAGGGGAAAGAGACATTTATAAAATAGCTAAAGCAAGAGAAAGGAAAACAAGAGACCTTAGTCAAATAAGATGTATTAAAAATGAATGCGATAGAGTACTAGTAAATGATAGCGAAATAAAAGAGCGGTGGAAGATTTACTTTCATCAACTTTTTAATGAAAGTTTAGGGGACCAACTTGACTTAGGCAATTTAAGTATTTCAAATGAGTATAGAAATTTTAATTTTCATCGGAGAATTCAAACTTCAGAAGTAGAACAAGCTTTGAAAGGGATGCAAAATGGAAAGGCCGTGGGACCGGATGATATCCCAATAGAGGTATGGAAATGTTTAGGGAAAAAAGGTATTGAATGGCTTACAAAATTATTTAATTTAATATTGAAAACAAAAAAAATGCCTAATCAATGGAGGGTAAGTAGTCTGGTTCCCTTATATAAGAACAAAGGAGACATACAAAATTGTGCAAACTATAGGGGTATTAAATTAATGAGTCATACCATGAAACTTTGGGAAAGAGTAATAGAAAAAAGATTGAGGAAGGAGACCACGGTAACCGAAAATCAATTTGGGTTCATGCCTGGAAGGTCGACAATAGAAGCTATACATCTTCTTAGGCAATTAATTGAAAAATATCGGGAGCAAAAGAAAGATCTACACATGGTATTTATTGATTTAGAAAAAGCTTATGATAGGGTACCAAGAGAAATTATATGGAGAATTCTAGAAAAGAGAGGCGTTAGCGTAACATATATTGACCTAATTAAAGATATGTATGAAAATGTAACGACTAGAGTGAAGACTTCAGGTGGATTGACTGAAGCATTTCCAATAAGGATAGGGTTACATCAAGGATCAGCTTTAAGTCCCTATCTTTTTACACTAATCATGGATGAACTCACTAGGCACATTCAAGATACAGTGTCATGGTGCATGTTGTTTGCAGATGATATTGTTTTGATAGATGAGACACGTGAAGGAGTAAATGCTAAACTAGAATCTTGGCGGGAAACTCTAGAAATGAAAGGTTTTAGGCTTAGTAGAGTAAAGACTGAATATATGGAATTTAAGTTTAGCAATGCTAGACGTAGTGAAACAATTGTTAAGATAGGAGATGATGAGTTGTCTAAAATCGAGAACTTTAAGTATTTAGGATCGTTCTTGCAAAGTGATGGAGGAATTGAGAGAGATGTCTTACATAGAATACAAGCAGGATGGTTGAAATGGAGATTAGCATCGGGTGTCTTATGTGATCGTAAAGTACCTCTAAAACTTAAAGGGAAGTTCTACAAAACGGCAGTTAGACCTGCTATGTTATATGGTGCTGAATGTTGGGCTATGACTCGAGCACATGAGCAAAAGATGAAAGTTGCAGAGATGAGGATGTTAAGGTGGATGTGTGGACATACGAGGATGGATAGAATAAGGAATGAGAGTATTAGAGAGAGAGTCGGAGTTGCATCTATTGAAGAAAAACTTCGGAAGACACGTTTGAGATGGTACGGACATGTACTTAGAAGACCAATAAATGCCCCTGTTAGACGATGTGAAACTATGATAAATACGCACATTAAAAGAGTGAGAGGAAGACCAAAAAAGACTTGGTTGGCAACAATAAAACAAGATAAATTTTATTTAAATCTAGATGATGATATAGTAGGGGATAGAACTCAATGGCATAAAAGGATCCATATAGCCGACCCCACCTAGTGGGATAAGGCTTTGTTGTTGTTGTTGTTGTTGTTGTTTTTCTCTCCTCTTTCTCTTCTCGCCGCCGCCCAAGGACTCTTCTCGCTGCCACCTCCGGTCAACGTGAGTGCATGAAGTTGTCGTGCTTAATGCATGTTGCTATGAGTGTGTTAAGCCGTGAGCTGTGAAGTTGTCATGCTTAATGCATCTTGCATGAAGTTGCCGTGCTTAATACATCATTAATGCACGTTGAAGCCGTGAGTGCATGCATGGTCAAGAAGCTCCAAGGAGGCAACATGCATGAGTGCATGCGTGAGGAGGCAAGGTAATTGGTTGCCGTGCATGGTGATTAGTGGGAGGAAAGATTTCGGTTGGTGACTTCGATTCTTGGAGGATCGTCGCTCATATAATATCTAAGAAAGGGATAAGTCATATAATAAAAGATCGTGAAATAAACAAGAGGTATAACTTTTTATTTTGGTTCATTTCCTTTGATGTTGTTTATATTTCATGTTGTTAATTAATTATGTTAATTAATTATCTTGGACCCCTATGATAAATACAAAAATTGACGATCCACTGATCGTCTATTCCGCGGCTAATCGGTTGGACAACATTGATCGCTACAACAACACGTTTGTTCAAGCGGTCGTTCGAATCGGTTAGCACGATGATGAGACGTTGTTTGGAAAATAGGTCTCCATTCGGACTGAAAAATTTTAATTTGTGGACATGGAGAGGTTTCCCATGCGCGACCTGGAATCCACGACCAACAATTGGTATCAGAGACAATGGTTTCCGATTTTGTGTGTTTTGGATTCGGTTACATTTTGTACTTTATCATGTATTTTATTTTATCGGATAATAGTAGGATGTGCGTATGCTAACTCTTTGGTTGTAGGCACGAGATTCCAACTGTTATGGCTAAAATAATGTGTGTATATGATTGGTTGTGCATGGTTGTAAATTTATTTGAATCCTCGGGGTTGACGAGACTAAATTTGGTATTTGATTTTTTGTAATTAAATATGACACTTGTTTAGCCGCGTTTTTTATTTACTTTCGATCTAGATTTGATGTACACTCCTTTGTAGAGTATAGGATCGATGGATGTAAATAAATAACATTTTATCTTGGCTCGGAGATCCCTTCAATGGTGGCTTGCGGATGGTATAGGGAAGAGCAGACGAGGTGACGACACGACTGGAGGCATATTGAGGACTAAAGTCATAATAGTTGGAAAATTTTGTTTTTTCTTGTTTATTGCTTTTAGTTTATGTACTTGTCATGCTTGCATGAAAATTCCTCAATTATAAATAACTAAGTGGGAGAGGGACCCTAAGGGTCCCATAACCTCCATTACTAATTTGACAAGTGATGCGAACAAGCTTGTGCGTCGGCTCTAAGTGCCTTCCTCCCCATCGGATGAGCTTATTCTACAGATCACTGGGTCAAACATGATTATAGGAAGTTATTTAGGAGAGTGTAATTTTTCCCATCGGACGACACATAATCCGAGATAATTTCCTTAGTATCGTGTAATGGTAAACACTTAGATACAAATAATAGTATCCTCCCCATCAGAGTCACTGCTATTATTTGTAAAGCCCAAGAGGAACCAACTATTAATTTTATTTGTCAAAAAGTTAGGTTGACAAGATAATAAAATTAATGGGTAAAACCTCCTCTTACAAATGTAGAATTCGTATACTTCCATACTATCGTGGCATGCGAAATTCTCGGTGTTTTGAGGTGTTGGTTGATTTTAAAATTTATTATTTTGAGGAATCAATATTTTTTAAAATCTAAAGTTTGTGATCGTTGTGATTCTCAGGTATTTTCAAAATGACATTTAACCCACTTGCTTTAAAAGAAAACGAACTTACTGCCCCTAACTTTAATGATTGGGAACCAAATCTGGGCATTGTCTTGACTGCCGAGGAATCTAAATATGTACTTTTCGAGTTCTGTCCTGAAAAGCCTAGCGTAAATTATAATGAAGAGGAGAAGGAACGTTTTAGGCAGTGGATAAAAGCAGATGAGATGGCGCAGTGTCATCAACATCAGGCTTCTTCCACTACTAATGATATGATGTTCAATCTCAAAGAACTCTTCGGACATCATAATCGGGCCGTTAGGCAAGAGGCCATGAGGAACTTGATGACGACCACTATGATTGAGGGTATGCCCGTGAGGGATCATATTCTCAAAATGATGGCTCGGTTAAATGAGATAGAAATCCTTGGAGCAGAGATCGATGGGGAAACCCAGGTCGATATCATTCTTCAATCTCTACCAAAGAGTTTTGAGCAGTTTCGCCTAAGCTACAATCTGAACAAACGTACATATTCATTGGCGGAACTTCTGATAGAACACCAGGCGGCAGAAGGGTTTTTTCCTCAGAGTGCACATGCTTTCGTTACTCAAGAGGTTTCTACTTCTAAACCGAAGGGCAAGAAGAAGAAGAAACAAGCTGGGGCAAAGAAAGTGGCTGGATTACAGGGACCTCAGGATGACATGAAGAAGCCGAAAGGCAAGTGCTTCACGTGTAAGCAGACTGGACATTGGAAGGCAGACTGTCCCCGCCGTCAGAAGAATAATCAAGGTATATCTTTTTGTTTAGTCGTTGAAACATGCTTAGCGGTGTTATCTATCGGTACCTGGTGTGTAGATACGGGAGTCACTGATCATGTCTGCAATTCTTTGCAGGGGTTCCAGGAAACCGACGACTAGCTGATGGAGAGATTACCGTCTACATAGGCAATGCTACGGAGGTGGCGACTATTGCAATGGGAGACGTTTATTTGTCTTTTAATAGAAATAAAGTTTTGGTTTTGAGAAATTGCCTTTATGTTCCTAGTTTTAGAAAGAACATTGCTTCGGTTTCTAAAATAATAAAAGATAGGTATTCTATTTCTTTTAATGATCGTGTTATTATAAAAAGGAATAGAAAGATTATCTATTCAGGTGAATTAATTAGCAATTTGTATACTCTTAAACCAAAATCTCCCACGATACAAATAGAAGTAAATAACTCATCCTCTAACCATAAGAGAAAAGAACCTTCGAAGATGCACCAAACATATCTTTGGCATCTAAGACTTGGTCATATTAACCTTAGTAGGATTCAAAGGTTGATAGTCGATGGACCTTTGGGTTCATTGGCGGTGGAAGACTTCCCAACCTGTGAATCTTGCTTGGAAGGTAAGATGACCAAGAGGTCTTTCAAGGCCAAGGGGTATAGAGCTAAAGATGTGTTAGAATTGGTTCATTCTGATTTGTGTGGTCCTATGTCTATCTAGGCTAGAGGTGACTTTGAATATTTCGTCTCTTTCATAGATGATTATTCAAGGTATAGCTATATTTACTTGATGCGCCGCAAGTCTGAATGCTTTGATAAGTTCAAAGAATTTTAGGCTAATGTGGAGAAATATCAAGGTAAAAGTATCAAGACACTACGATTTGATCGTGGTGGTGAGTACCTCTTGGGAGAGTTTAGGACTTACTTGTCAGAGGCTGGGATTCAATCCCAATTGTCTGCACCCGGTATGCCCCAACAGAACAGTGTAGCAGAGCGAAGGAATAGGACTCTTATGGATATGGTTAGATCGATGATGAGTTACTCCGAGTTGTCCGATTCGTTCTTGGGATATGCTCTAGAAACGACAGCGTACATACCGAACTTGGTTCCATCTAAGTCAGTACCCTCTACTCCCACAGAATTATGGACTGGGCGAAAGCCTAGTCTAAGACATATTCGGATTTGGGATAGTCCATCACATGTGCTGAAGGGAGATATTGATAAGTTGGAATCTCGTACAGAAGTACGCTTGTTCGTAGGCTATCTTAGAGGAACGAAAGGTGGTTTATTCTATAGTCCTAAGGATAAAAGGGTAATCATTAGCATGAATGCCCGATTCTTAGAGGAAGACTATGTGATGAACCACAAGCCCACGAGTAGGATTATTCTTGAGGAATAAGGAGGAGAAGTTCCAACTTTAGTACCAACAGTATAGGAGGGCATACCACAAGTCACTGCACCGCGTGTCACAGAAGATACACAAGTCGTACCTCGTCGTAGTGGGTGTTGGTGTTGGGACCGGGTGCATGTCGACAAGGATACGGGTTCGTAAAATTTTAAATTTTTACGTGCAGCGGAAGAATTAGCATAAAATAATTTCCTAAATTATTTCAACCACGTATCTAGCATGCAACCTTATGGTGTGTGGACATAATCATAAAATAAAACTTTACGGAAAAGGTAAACTAATTTACATTATACCTCTCGTAACTCGAAGTAAGGGACGAGATCCAACCGTAGCGTCCCTTGGAAGCTCCGCCTCTATTCGCGTCCACGCTGAGTTCTCTTCGGGATGACTTCGCAAAGTCACGAGTTTTGTGCCGACGAGAACTACTAGATTCTCTAAAGGCACAACTAGAACAACAAGAGAAAAGAATGGAAACTAACCAACAAGTTAACGGAATCAAAATTCCGAGAAGGAGGGAGATGTGATCCGCTTCTTCTTCTTCTTCTTCTTGTTTGGCTTCTCCTTGGTGATCCTTGCTCACGCCAACCACTTGGAGGGATGAGGGTGCACCGGCCCTAACTTGGACAAGGGGAGCCGGCCCTAATCCTCAAGGAGGGCGCCGGCCCTAAAGGGAAGAGAGGGAGAAGAGAATAAGAGAGAGAGGGAGAGAATTATCTCTTGATAGCTCTATTTCAATTAGGAATTCAAGGCTTGCCTTTGGTTCCTTTATATAGTAGCCTCTCCCTCGCCAAGTCTCTCTTTTAACGGAATTAACGGAATTAGTTATCATAAGAAATTTATCCTATAAATTCTCTTATGAATTATTCCGTTTAAACCAAGTTTTATTATAACTAACTTTATAATAAAACAAATACTTCTTCTCCTTTTATTATGGAATAAATTTTATAAGAAATTTATAAACTTTCTTATTATGGAAAAATCAATTCATAATTGATTTTATAAAATTAAAATAAATCATTCCATGGATCATTTTAATTTCCATAAAAAGAATAAATTTCTATAAATTTATTTATATAAATTTCTTTATACAAATTTATTTATCCATAAAACAAATCCTTCTTTCTTTTTAATTATGGAATAAATTTTATAAGAAATTTATAAACTTTCTTATTATAGAAAAATCAATTCATAATTGATTTTATAAAATTAAAATAAACCATTCCATGGATCATTTTAATTTCCATAAAAAGAATAAATTTCTATAAATTTATTTATATAAATTTCTTTACATAAATTTATTTATCCATAATTTATAAAACAAATCGCGCTAGATTTATTTTATTAATTAAACCAATTAAATTGGTTTCTTCCCTTTAATGTGGCCGGCCATCCAAAGGGGTTTGGCACCCTCTTTGGCCGGTCAAACCAAGCCGAACCGATTGCGAATTAAACTTATTTAATTCGCCTAATAAGCCTTCAAAAGACTTAGCCATTTTAAGTTTCCGTTGCACCTCTGATTAACTCAGATTCGACTTATTTCTCTTGATTGGAAAATCCAATTTTCAACTTGTTTTAAATCCCTCGGATTACTCGTAGTGCGTGTGACTAAATAGGCTTTCGATTTATGTTGGCCGTCTATAATCCACTAATTATAGAACGATCATGAGTGGCACCTAGTAGTACATCATGACCCCCAATTAATCGAAAGATCAACGGTTGACCTCAGAAGTAATTCTGAAACCCTTCAGCAGCTCTAATGAATCGTGCCTCATTCCCTTCACCATCTTATACCCACTTGGTTCAGGACATGGTCTGTTTGTGTCAGTCCCCACTAGACTGACTACGTCACACCTAGCCCAAGTAGTATCTTTCTCGTCCTTTGGATTTCTAATTACTCTCATGTATTTTAGAGACTCGCACTCTAAACATGATATGCTCTGGCCAGAGGCTTTGAGTAACAATCCGACGATAGGCCTGGGTATACATCTCCTCGCAAGGAGTGGTGAATCCTTTGTAGGCTGTTCAAACATCTTCGGGCACTTCGTCTTATACCCAATCATCCTGGGTCCACACCTCCTTGGAGATGCTTGCTTAAGATGTTAAAGTATAAGTCTCCATGACCAAGATGACTTGAACACCGCAAGTCAAAGGAACATCGCACTTAAGCCGCAGTAAGAACTTCATTGACATTTCTATATATAGATTCCATATGAAGTTTTACAGCTAGTCACTCCAATGAACTAGTTCCCTTAACTAGTATCCATGTTTATCTCCGGACATCCCAATGTCACCAGCCAGTGAGAATCAGCTGATTAGAGAATAACTCATGCTAGTCTCAACAGAATTGATAGTGTCCATTTTTATCAATTCATCGACTAGGGATATTTTCAATACTTCACATTTGCACATTTAGAGATAATCACTAGTTGTGATCCCATCACAAATTCTCTTATGTTGTGAGTTGTATTGCGGACATTCAGTAAATGAGTTTAAGATCCCAATCAAATACACCAGCATGTATACTCAAATAGTGAATTATCATTTATTAAAATAAATATTTTACAATCATAAGGCAATTGCCTTAGGACACTTCTCTCATATCACTAACAAACTCCCACTTGGCCTAATGCCAATCGCTACGGTATCCAATACCATAGGCTCTAATATGACCCTCAAACTTGCTCTGAGGCAAGGCCTTAGTTAAAGGATCCGCTAAATTCCTTTCGGTGGGAATTTTCTCAATTTGTATGTCATTCCTACTTATAATCTCTCTGATCAGATGATAGCGGCGAAGCACGTGTTTGGATC
>JAGFNQ010002948.1:121022-380263 GCA_024364735.1 Boesenbergia rotunda | reverse complement strand
TCCAACCATAGATAAGAACAACCATGGCTGTGGCCATTAAGTCATTCTTAGCTATGAAGGTAGGTAATTATACCGATTACACATCACATATATGTAACTATCACTTTATGCTATCAACTAATTGAATGTTTGCATAAATCATTGGGTTGTTAACTCATTAACAAGTATGCATCATTATACATAGCACCCAACTGCACCTCTCTTTACATCGACCTTGGTTGTGGCACAACAAATCGATGCTCCAAGCTTAAGGCTGACCCATTAATCAAGAAACAGTTTTAATATGGTTGGAGCTCATTCAACCGCTTAGTCAGGCTTGGATGTGTCCAACAACCAAAACTAATGATTGACCTCTGACTCCAACTATATTATTCATAAACTAATTCCATGGTTTGAACATGTTGAGGTTCAAGTCGGGCATGGATGTGTCCATCAACCCAAACGAGAAACAAAACTCTGATTCTAACCATATTAATGGAAGGTGTTGGCCTTAATATTTTGTAAGGGGTTTTGGGTCTCATCTTTCTTTTCTAAGCACATTCATGACATAGAATTATGTCATGACTAACGATTTCCTTAATAAAGTATGTATGTGACTTAAGTTATCAAGTCTCATTAATTGAATTAGGAACCGGATTTCCTAATTCTAATTTCATACTTTATTAAAGGAATTGTTTTGGGAAACAATTTCCTAAATTGTCATAATCAATTTCGGAAATAATATGTTCAAGACTTTGATTTCTCTAAATCAAATCTTATTAAATTAAGAGACAAATCCCTTAATTCAATGACATATTATTTTCATGAAAATCTCTTTTAAGAAACTCTATAGGAAACCATTTTCCTAATTAATTTTGGAGACAACAATATGTAAGAGCATCACCTCTTAAAACATATTTTATTCATGGATTTAATTAATTACAACAAATAGTTTTCTAAGGGTGGCTCCCTGAGGCTCAGATACCCAAAGAAAAGTAATTTGTCGTAAATCTAATTTGGACGGCTCCCCGAGGCTCAATCCAAATTAAACATGACAATTTCAATTTTAAAATTGGGAAATTAAATTACAACAACTAACTTTAAATTGGACGGCTCACCGAGGGTCAATCCAAAATAAAGAATTTTGTTGTCAATTTAAAAACCAATTCAAATTTAATTGTCAATTAACTGTCCATGAATTTGTCTAGACTTTCGTAAAAGAAAATGCCCAAAATTGCGAGATTTCATAATAGGGTTTTCAGAATAATTGTAAGTTTCTGGTACAAAGAAAACTTACATATTTCCAAAATTGAAAAATTTCTAAAATAGAAAATTTTCTAAAATTGGAAAGTTTCCAAAGATGGGAAGTTTTCACAATTATTATAAAATTTCAGAAACTAGAAAATTTCAAACGTTTGCGAAATTTCATGAGGATTTCCAAACTTTGAAATTCCTAAATCTAAAATTTATTATAATTGGATAGTTTCCAAAATTGAAAAAATTTTTTCAAAATTGAGATTATGACAAAGTATTCCAGAAAACAATTATATGATTATGTCAAACACTAACCGGCTCTGATACCACTGTTGGGACCGGGTGCATGTCGACAAGGATACGGGTTCGTAAAATTTTAAATTTTTACGTGCAGCGGAAGAATTAGCATAAAATAATTTCCTAAATTATTTCAACCACGTATCTAGCATGCAACCTTATGGTGTGTGGACATAATCATAAAATAAAACTTTGCGGAAAAGGTAAACTAATTTACATTATACCTCTCGTAACTCGAAGTAAGGGACGAGATCCAACCGTAGCGTCCCTTGGAAGCTCCGCCTCTATTCGCGTCCACGCCGAGTTCTCTTCGGGATGACTTCGCAAAGTCACGAGTTTTGTGCCGACGAGAACTACTAGATTCTCTAAAGGCACAACTAGAACAACAAGAGAAAAGAATGGAAACTAACCAACAAGTTAACGGAATCAAAATTCCGAGAAGGAGGGAGATGTGATCCGCTTCTTCTTCTTGTTTGGCTTCTCCTTGGTGATCCTTGCTCACGCCAACCACTTGGAGGGATGAGGGTGCACCGGCCCTAACTTGGACAAGGGGAGCCGGCCCTAATCCTCAAGGAGGGCGCCGGCCCTAAAGGAAAGAGAGGGAGAAGAGAATAAGAGAGAGAGGGAGAGAATTATCTCTTGATAGCTCTATTTCAATTAGGAATTCAAGGCTTGCCTTTGGTTCCTTTATATAGTAGCCTCTCCCTCGCCAAGTCTCTCTTTTAACGGAATTAACGGAATTAGTTATCATAAGAAATTTATCCTATAAATTCTCTTATGAATTATTCCGTTTAAACCAAGTTTTATTATAACTAACTTTATAATAAAACAAATACTTCTTCTCCTTTTATTATGGAATAAATTTTATAAGAAATTTATAAACTTTCTTATTATGAAAAAAATCAATTCATAATTGATTTTATAAAATTAAAATAAACCATTCCATGGATCATTTTAATTTCCATAAAAAGAATAAATTTCTATAAATTTATTTATATAAATTTCTTTATACAAATTTATTTATCCATAAAACAAATCCTTCTCTCTTTTTAATTATGGAATAAATTTTATAAGAAATTTATAAACTTTCTTATTATGGAAAAATCAATTCATAATTGATTTTATAAAATTAAAATAAACCATTCCATGGATCATTTTAATTTCCATAAAAAGAATAAATTTCTATAAATTTATTTATATAAATTTCTTTACACAAATTTATTTATCCATAATTTATAAAACAAATCGCGATAGATTTATTTTATTAATTAAACCAATTAAATTGGTTTCTTCCCTTTAATGTGGCCGGCCATCCAAAGGGGTTTGGCACCCTCTTTGGCCGGCCAAACCAAGCCGAACCGATTGTGAATTAAACTCATTTAATTCGCCTAATAAGCCTTCAAAAGACTTAGTCATTTTAAGTTTCCGTTGCGCCTCTGATTAACTCAGATTCGACTTATTTCTCTTGATTGGAAAATCCAATTTTCAACTCGTTTTAAATCCCTCGGATTACTCGTAGTGCGTGTGACTAAATAGGCTTTCGATTTATGTTGGTCGTCTATAATCCACTAATTATAGAACGATCATGAGTGGCACCTAGTAGTACATCATGACCCCCAATTAATCGAAAGATCAACGGTTGACCTCAGAAGTAATTCTGAAACCCTTCAGCAGCTCTAATGAATCGTGCCTCATTCCCTTCACCATCTTATACCCACTTGGTTCAGGACATGGTCTGTTTGTGTCAGTCCCCACTAGACTGACTACGTCACACCTAGCCCAAGTAGTATCTTTCTCGTCCTTTGGATTTCTAATTACTCTCATGTATTTTAGAGACTCGCACTCTAAACATGATATGCTCTGGCCAGAGGCTTTGAGTAACAATCCGACGATAGGCCTGGGTATACATCTCCTCGCAAGGAGTGGTGAATCCTTTGTAGGTTGTTCAAACATCTTCGGGCACTTCGGCTTATACCCAATCATCCTGGGTCCACACCTCCTTGGAGATGCTTGCTTAAGATATTAAAGTATAAGTCTCCATGACCAAGATGACTTGAACACCGCAAGTCAAAGGAACATCGCACTTAAGCCGCAGTAAGAACTTCATTGACATTTCTATATATAGATTCCATATGAAGTTTTACAGCTAGTCACTCCAATGAACTAGTTCCCTTAACTAGCATCCATGTTTATCTCCGGACATCCCAATGTCACCAGCCAGTGAGAATTAGCTGATTAGAGAATAACTCATGCTAGTCTCAACAGAATTGATAGTGTCCATTTTTATCAATTCATCGACTAGGGATATTTTCAATACTTCACATTTGCACATTTAGAGATAATCACTAGTTGTGATCCCATCACAAATTCTCTTATGTTGTGAGTTGTATTGCGGACATTCAGTAGATGAGTTTAAGATCCCAATCAAATACACAAGCATGTATACTCAAATAGTGAATTATCATTTATTAAAATAAATATTTTACAATTATAAGGTGATTGCCTTAGGACACTTCTCTCATATCACTAACAGTTGGACCTTGGATGGCAAGAGAGGGGGGGTGAATATAGCCAGACACTTGAACTTAGCACCTTTTCAAACATTTCTGCACTTAATGTTTAGTAGCACAGCGGAAGCAATAAAACAAAGTATGCAGTAAACTAAACCCTAAGTTAATCACAAGAACAAGAATGCTAACAAGAGGATTTACAAGGTTCGGGGATAACTTGCTCCTACTCCTTGGCGTGCCCGTAAGGTGGGTGATCCCATGATCGTCGGCAGATCAACCCCCGGAAAATCCGGATAATAAGCAACCTCCTTCTCGGTGGAGTAACCTCTCCACAGCATTTCAACAAGGATAAAGTTTTAAGCACAATGAAACAAAAGAAGGATCTTACAGAGCACTTAGGACAGCAAGAACTCAGACAAACTTCTCCTGAGCTCCACTCAGCGCAAATCTCACGCAAGAATCCCCTTCTTCGTGTCTTCTCGCTGATGGACTCACCAAGCTTTCTGACTCTTCTTCACAATGCTCAAGTAACAGATGGTTGCTTCAAAGATCGCAGTTGCTTGCTCAAGATGATGGAACAACAGATCGCACAAGCAAACGTGTGGAGAACTAATCGCGCGTATGCAGTATAGTTGTTCGAGTAAGAGTTGTGGAGACTTGTTCGCCACCAAGCGCTTAAGTCTCTTCCACTCAGCTCCAGGTCACCACCTCACTGCAGCCTCCAGCTGCTCACCTGCATCACCCAGCTACCACTGAGCTCTTGCTGGACATCCTGAGCTTCCCTCAGCCAAGCTCCAGTCAGCAGCTCCAGTCAGCAGCTCCAGCCGTTGCAACCTGAGATGGCAAATGGACAAACCTGCTCCAAGGAAAGGCCTCCATTGACTCTCCTTGAGTGTTTGAATCCATCCCTGTCACTTGCAATCTTAATCAGAGCATTAGCACAGTAAATCATACAGAGAATCATGTACCAGAGATTAAGCGCAGAGATAGCAGTTGTGTTCAAACGCGATCAAAGCGTCTGATAGCACATTTTGAATTAAAGTGATCGGTCACCGGACCGATCAGAGAGCCTCTTGATCGGTCACCAGACCGATCACGGTGGGTTCAGACCGATCAGGCTCCATCCTGATCGATCCCCAACGCTCAATCAGAAATCGCGATTTCTCTGGGACTCTCCTGGACCGATCACCAGACCGATCCCAGGTTGTGGATCGATCACCAGACCGATCCACCCCTTTGCCGGGCGATTTCTGAGATTCGCAGTCCAACCCTCCTGATCGGTCACCAGACCGATCAGGGCATGCTCAGACTGATCAGGCTCCATCCTGATCGGTCATAGTGAGGAACTTGCGACACTTGATCGTTCTCCAGAACGGTCTGAACAGTGTTCTAGATCGGTCACCAGACCGATCAGGAGCAGATCAGTAAGGTTCCCAAAACCTACTGGATGCTCCCTGATTGGTCACCGGACCGATCAGGAGCAGAGCAGCAGGGGAACTCAACTCACTTGTGGGCTCCCTGATCGGTCACCAGACCGATCAGGAGCCGTGTAGTGAGTGAAACGCATACTCTCTGATCGGTCACCGGACCGATCAGTCATTGCTGGATCGGTCACCAGACCGATCCACGAAGGAGCACCGTGCCAACCTCCCTGATCGGTCACCAGACCGATCCAAGGACTCTAACCTAGCCCTCCAAGCTAGGGTTTCATCCAACCTCGCCCTTCAAGCTAGGACCTGACTCTCCAAGCCAGGATTTCATCCAACTTAGCCCTACAAGCTAGGACCTGGCCCTCCAAGCTGGGATTTCATCAACCTAGCCCTCCAGGCTAGGACTTTTCACCTAACCCTCCAAGTTGGGACTTTTCACCTAACCCTCCAAGTTAGGACTTTTCCCCTAGCCCTCCAAGCTAGGACTTTTCACCCAACCCTCCAAGTTAGGATTTTTCCACACCTAGCCCTCCAAGCTAGGATTTTTCACACCTAACCCTCCAGGTTAGGACTTTTCCACACCTAGCCTTCCAATCTAGGATTTTCTCACACCTAACCCTCCAGGTTAGGACTTTTCCACACCTAGCCCTCCAGGTTAGGATTTTTCACACCTAACCCTCCAGGTTAGGACTTTTCATCAAACCTAGTCCCACTAGGTATGTCTAGTTCACGACCAGGACTTAATCATAATCATAATCATAATCATAATCATCAACCTAAACTAAAATCGATGTCAACACCAAAACAACAATCAGGGTCAGACTGCATCAACAATCTCCCCCTTTTTGTTGTTTGACAACCCGATTTTAAGTTTAGGGATTTGAAATCAATATTCTCCAATTTCATAATCATAGGGGAATCAGGGAATCAGGATCCTCCCCCTACAACATAGTTATCCCAAACTTAACCAACCTCACTCTCCCCCTTTGTCAAACACCGAAAAGGGTGTAGACGGGTTGTTAAGTTTAACCATACTCCCCCTCAACCCTAGGGGTTTCCCAAAACAACAAAAGAATTGATTGAATTTTGAAAGCATATGAAAACATACGATAAAGATATGTCATGGCAAAGCAATCATATGTATCATATAAACATGGCATCATAAGCAGAATCATAGCAATGCATAATATCAGATGAATGAAGCATAAGCAAAATCTAGTCATAGAAGTAAGGCATAAAACATAGCCTGAAAAGTCAAGTGCATCATACATCAAAACCAGACAACTAAGTAGATGCATATCAATGCATCAAAGTCAAGGCAAATGCGGCACAAGGCCATAAAAGTCAAGTCATGAGGCATACAACCCGAAAGTCATACGATCCAAACAGTCAAATAGCCAAATCACAAGCAGATGCAGAGTATATCAACCATCGGTGGCGGGGGGGGGGGGTCATCATGCATAGGGTCATCCATTGTGGCATCATCAGGAGCAAAGGACCCAGGTGCAGCACTGTCGGAGGGCGCATCTCCCGGAAATGTGTGGCGGCGCCACTCATCATACCAAGTCTGCTGTAGCGTACGGACCCCGGAGACATCAGACTCCACCGCGATCAGTCTGCGATCGAAGGAGCGAAAACCCCAGCGGACCTCCTCGCGATAGAGCTCTCTCAAGTGAAGATCATACTGGATCGTCCGATCTAGCTCGGAAATCTGCCAGCGTAGGTCCGGGTTCGGCTCATAGTCGTAGTTAGCAGCAGCAGCAGCGGGAGCCTCCTGATGTGCAGCAGCATCTGCTGGTGCCTGAAAGTGTGGACCTCCCCCAGGTAGATCGCCAAAACCCCTCCCATCCTTCCAAACTAGTGCCCGATCGTGATCTCGAATAATAATACTAGACTTGGTGAATGCTGGCCTGCCAAGTCGGCAATCCTGTTTAACCATGGGCACTGTCCTGCCCTTGGTGACATCAACACCCACTGACATAAGCCAGTTGGTGATAATGTGAACAAACGACATATAGACAGTGCGTCGGCTCGGCTCTCTATAGGATAAGATGGACTGAAAAATGCTCTCCATGATGTCAAAGTCCATGCGGCGGTGCATACCATAGAGCATCAGGCAATGATAGGGACGGATCTCGGTCAAGGGCTTTGAAGTGATAGGCAAGATGCAATTGGTGATTATCTTGAAGAGGATGTAGTCAACAGGGGAAAGATGGAGGGCCGTAAAGGTCGGAAAGTCGGGCCCTAACTCGTCGAGACCAGCTGGTCGTGGATGGCCAAAGAAGTGCTGATAAATGATGTCAGGGGTAACATCGGCAAACGGAGCCAACAAAGGGTCAGGGAGCTCAGGATAGATAGAATACAAGTTAGGCGATCGACGACTACCCAGATACTCTGCCAGGATCTCATAAGAGAAATCAAGATTTCTCTTGGCGACTCGAGTGGTGAATTCAAAGGTCCCTTGAGGCCCTTGTTGAAGGTTGTTGTAAAACTCGGAAACAAAGTCATAGTTTATCGTCCGCTCCAGGGAGATGAGAAAGCCAAGATTGTAGAAGGTGACTATCTCCATGATGGAGGGACAGTGCTCGGACAGAAAGGGAACATTAATTGATCGGCAGGAGAGCAACTTGAAGGTTCTGGACTGAAAAGCCTGCTCACAGGCAGCATTGGGGAAACGAGAACTTGAAGAAGGCTGAGGCCTTCGGGAGGGCGCGGAAGAAGAAGGGGCTTTGCCCTTTGAGCCGTCCTCCACTAGTTCTTTTCCCTTGGATGATTTTCTAAAGGTTTTGAATAGATCATGGCAAGAAATTGAATCAAATGAACAAGGTTGAATTGATCACATGAACATAGGTTTAACTAAGATTTGATCAAGGGAAGAATAATCGAGTGAACATAATCATGACACAAATTAAAAGATCACGAGATTAAGGTTCGACCAAATTGGTCAAGACAGGGTTTAATCAATGAACCAATCAGTGAACATAAGGGTTAAGGAATTGATCAAATTACAAACCAAGGAATTGATCAAGTGAGATGGGGTTTAATCAGTAAAATTGAAAGGTCATGGCAAGAAAGGGTTACGGCAACATCATAGTGTCACGGCACAATAAAAGAACACCAAAAGAAAGACCATGGTAAGCCCAAATACATACACTATGAACTGATTTGTAATGAAAACTGACAAAAACGCTTACTTAGGTGCCATTGATGTTGATTGACTTCGGAAACTTGCTCACAAGAGGAAAACCGCAGAAGCATGACAGGAAGCCATGCGCAGGAAGGAGGAAACGCAGGAAGAGAACTCACGCACAGCAAGTCGCACGCGCACGAGAAAGAGAGACACTCACAAGGAAGGTTGCACGGGCATGGTGGGAAGGTGTTTCGACGCTAGGGTTTGGGAAGAAAGGGTTTTCTCGAAGTTATTAGATTGGTGGATCGGTCCACCAACCAAAATTTAATGTGATCGAACGGATCACCGTTCGATCTGGTAGCACCCAGACCGATCAGGCTCCGGCCTGATTGGACTGGCCTGGTCCTGATCGGTCGCGTGACCGATCAGGCAGGCTCCTGATCGATCGGCTGATCGATCAGGAATTGATCAGAAGGTTTGGAGGTTTTTTCGTGAGCCCCCTGATCGGTCAGTGGACCAATCACCCCAGGGTGCCAGATCGGTCCGGGGACCGATCCAGGCCAACACAGTGGATTTGGTCAATTTTTCGCGAAGTGTTCTGTGACCCCTCTGATCGATCTGTGGACCGATCACCACAGAGGGCGCCAGATCGGTCCGGGGACCGATCAGCCCTACTCCTGATCGGTCGTGTGACCGATCAGGCTTCCTGATTTTGCCTGATACGATCTAAAACTTTCAGTTTCAGATTTCCAAACGATTTCTGATAAGATCTAATGAAGTTTATCAATCTTGGAAGTGATCCCATGACTATGATTGATCCCTGAACCAGGATCAAAGGTCCTTATGGGTTTAACAATCACTTTGCTCCACCCAAGTGGAGTCAAACTCAATCAACAAACATCCACTCAATTTCAACCAAGTTTGTATCAATTTCAAGTTTCCAATCAAGTTTCCTTGATTAGAATGTCCAAGTATGATCATGGAGCCAAGTACACATGTGTTATGCATTGGTTTTCCCCATACTTGGTCACCGTAGTGATTTTTATCTCGTCAACCAAATTTCTCAAGGGATGCAATGACATTTCGAGAAATTTAGTTGATCCTAACATCTCACCCCATATCTAGCAAACAAAAACGTTTTGGTAAACCTTATAGTTTGTGTGAGATGTCCCCAGGTTACCCAATTGTTGCCCAATAATTCGAAATGATCATCAAGGGTTTTAAATGCATTTTGATGTCTATGAAACACGACACATTCTCAACTCCCTTCTTAAGAAGCTAAACTCATTTTCGGGGAGTGGTTTAGTGAAAATGTCTGCTAGATTTGATTTGGACTCCACATATGAGAGTACAGCATCTCCTCTAGCAACATGATCCCTAATGAAGTGGTGACGCACTTCAATATATTTAGTCCTAGAGTGATGGACCGGATTCTTGGTTAGGTTAATTGTGATAATGTTGTCACACAACACTTGCACTCCCTTGTAGCTTAATCCATAGTCCTCTAGAGTATGAATCATCCACAACAATTGTGATATGCTCTCTCCCATAGCAATATATTCTGCCTTGGTCGTGGAGAGAGCAACACAATGTTGCTTCCGACTTGACCAACTAACTAAAGATGATCCTAAAAATTGGCAACCCCCACTCGTGCTTTTCCGATCCAACTTGCATCCTGCATAGTCGGAATCGGTATAGCCAATTAGGTCAAATGATTCGGTACGGGGGTACCATAGACCAACTCCTATTGCGCCCTTGAGGTATCTCAAAATTCTCTTGGCAGCAATCAAGTAAGATTCCTTGGCACAAACTTGATACCTAGCACACATACCCACAACAAAAAGTATATCAGGTCGACTAGCTGTGAGGTATAGCAGACTACCTATCATGCTTCGATATTGAGTCAAATCAACAGGTTTACCATTCTCATCATTGTCTAATCTTGTGTTTGTAGCCATAGGAGTGGTTACCTCTTTTGAATCACTCATGTTGAATTTTTGAAGCATTTCTTGAGTATACTTTGATTGGTGCACATGGATTCCGTCGCGAGTTTGCTTGATTTCAAGTCCAAGGAAGAAAGTCAACTCTCCCACTAGACTCATTTCAAATTCACTCTCCATGTGTCCAATAAACTCATTTAAATAGCCCTTGTTGTTTGAGCCACAAATAATGTCATCGACATATACTTGGGCTACAAATATATTGTCACCATCTCTCCGTAGAAATAGTGTAGGGTCTATTTGGCCTCTAACAAAGCCTTTCTCAATTAAAAATGTTGGCAATCGCTCGTACCAAGCTCGGGGTGCTTGTTTAAGGCCGTAGAGCGCCTTCTTGAGCTTAAATACGTGGTTTGGGAATTCGGTACTCTCAAACCCCGGAGGTTGTTCGACATAGACCTCTTCTCTAATTAAACCATTTAGAAAGGCCGATTTGACATCCATTTGATATAACTTGAAATCACGATGTGCTGCAAATGCAAGCATCAATCGGATGGACTCTAATCGTGCCACAGGAGCATAGGTCTTATCATAATCAAGGCCTTCAACTTCACTGTAGCCCTTGTCTACTAAGCGTGCCTTGTTTCTTATGATTTCTCCCTTATGGTTCAATTTATTTTTGAAGACCCATTTGGTTCCAATAATGGTGGTCTTCTTGGGTCTAGGGACTAAGTCCCAAACTTGACTTCTTTCGAATTGACCTAGTTCATCTTGCATTGCAATGATCCAATCGGGATCATTTAATGCTTCATCAATTTTCCTAGGTTCAATTTCGAAAATTAGGGCAACTTCATTAGCCTCATTCCGGAAGAATGATCTAGTTCTAACCCCATGATGGATGTCTCCAACAATCTGGTCTTGGGGATGACTAGAGGCTAACCTAGTTATCCTTGGTGTTGGTGGTGCTTCTTGAATGGTTTCACTAGACACTAGCTCAGCCTCAGGATCCGGCTGATCTATGGGTTATCTAGGCTCACCGTCATCAGATTCATCACCATCAACAATATTTGGACTTTCATTCAAACTTAGTCTCCTAAGTTCAAATTGGACTTCATCTTCTGGTTGTCCATTGGCTTTTGGAATTTCTTCAAAGACAACATCAGAAGACTCTTCAACCAATCTAGATTTCTTATTATAGACTCGATAGGCTTTGCTAACTAGGGAGTACCCGACCAGTATCCCTTCATCAGCCTTTGCCATGAACTTTCCAAGGTGGTCCTTGGTGTTTAGGATAAACACCTTACAACCAAACACCCTAAGATGTTTAACCGTAGGTGGTTTTCCAAACCAAAGTTTATGAGGAGTCTTACCTAAGAATCTATGTATGAGAACTCGATTTTGCACGTAGCAAGCTGTGTTTACAGCTTCGGCCCACAAGTAACTCGGTAAGGAGTACTCATTAAGCATGCTTCGCGCAGCCTCTTGTACAACACGGTTCTTCCTCTCTACAACACCATTTTGTTGTGGTGTTCTAGGAGTGGAGAACTCATGTCTATACCCTCTATCTTGATAGACCTCTAAAAATCGTTGGTTTTGAAATTCACCTCCATGATCACTTCTAATTGTCTTAATTGTTGATGATTTTTCATTTTCAACTCTTCTAAAAAAGAAATGAAAACATCTAAAGTTTGATCCTTATATTTTAGAAAATAAGTCCATATATATCTAGTAAAATCATCAATGATAACAAAGCAATATCTACTACCATTCAATGATATGATAGTGCTACAATCAAACAAGTCCATATGAAGTAAATCTAATGCGGTAGAAGTACTTACAGCGCTTTTACCTTTATGTGCATATTTTGTTTACTTACCCATTTGACATGCATCACAAAGTTTGTCCTTTTCATACTTGATGCTTGGTAAGCCACGAACTAATCCCTTGTTGGCCAACTTCCGGATATTATTCATGTTCACGTGTGCTAGTCTCCGGTGCCAAAGGGTGGACTCCTCTTCTTTTGACAGGAGACACTTAGCAAAAGCATTAGTAGCACTTTTAAAAGATACTTGGTAAATGTTATCTACTCTTGTTCCTACTAGTACCGTGTCAACATTGTCATGTTGTCTAACTAGACATTGACTTGATTGGAAATCAATTATGTAACCCGCATCACACAATTGACTGACACTTAGGAGATTAAATGTAACGCCCGCCCTTATATCTACTCTCGGGGCGGGGTTACGTACATTCAATCATATAGTAATATTTTTTTTTCTATCTTCTAGCATGACATTAAAACAATAAAGCAAGGGTTAAGGACTAAGCATGCTTGTTTAACTATCAAAGTCATTCTACAACATGATAAATTCACCAGTAATGTAACTCATAACATAATCAAATATAAAAGACTTCTAAAGGTAAACATTGTCATGCTAGGTCAATCTTAATCACCAACACTTATTGTCAGGGAACATAAACATAGACACATTAAGTAGATATAGGATCATTCTTTCCCGAGCCACCACCCCACACATCTTCAGCCTCCTGCCTCTTCCTTCCATTTATGTGTTATCTACAGCATAAGACAACACATAAACTAGTAAGCATAAATGCTTAGTAAGGATCCTGTCCTACTCGCTAAAACCATACGAAAGCATAACATGTACACCTAATAAATCATAAGCATAAGTTCATCAAAGCATATTAAACATTCAAGTTTCTAACATGCAATATCAAGTACCTTAAGCATACTCTTCACATATTACAAATATTTTCAATGAATGTTTTCAAAACATTTCCATAATGGTATTACTTAAAAATACATCCATATCATATTGGGCCCTGTTGTGTACCAACTATCGCGCGGAACTATTGCGCGTTCCCTAATGAATTGGGGTAGCGAGCCACCAAGTCATTAGAGCAGGACCCTTCCGTCCTACCGGAGCCACGTTAACATGCACCCCGGATTTGTTTAACGACCCCCTTCCGAGTCGGGTACACAACTTAAAAGTAAAATACTTATCATGCTGTTACATATATGCTAAGGAATACTCCATATTTACTCTTATGGGACACACCACTCTTCAAGGGTGCTCTTGATCCCCTAGGGACACACCACACATTCGGGTGCTCTTGATCCCATACTATTTGAGTATCCCTTCAAGCATTTTAACATATCACATGCAATTTCATAAGTGTGCCCCATGGGCTATAAGGCATGCTCATACATACATCATATTTCATGCATGTCCATGCATACATCATATTTCATACTTGTTCATACATGCATCATATTTCATACATGTTTATACATACATCATATTTCATACTTGTTCATACATATATCATATTCCATACATGTTCATACATACTTCATCATGCATCATATTTCAACCACTTAACCTACCTTAGACCTGACAAGCTTTGGTCACATAGGTCATACTCATATCGTAGGAAGTGGTAGCATGCTATCAATTAAGATTTCAATCAGACATCTCATTTAAACACCTCATACATAAACATATCAAAGCATGCTAACAATTAAGGTTTCCTTATCAACCATTCCATTTAACACCACATACATACACATATGATCATCCCCAACCATAAACATATATCATAGGGTAGTTTGACCTTTACAAACCCTAGTCCTAGTGGGTTGGCCGAAACATCAAGAGTAGAGAAATATCAGGACTTTTGCATTAATCATTCACACATACATTTATTCAAACACCTCATACATAAACATATCATAGCATGCTAACAATTTAAGGTTTACATATCAACCCTTCCATTTAACACCACATACATATACATATGATTATCCCCAACCATAAACATATATCATAGGATAATTAATTTTCACAAACCCTAAAGTCTATGCCTTGGCCGAAAGTCCTATGATAGGGCAAGTGAAAATCCTTTCCGAATCTTCTCTAGGGCTCCTTAGACTTAGTAGTGGCAAGAACCTTCAAAGGTCTTCTTCCTTCCAACTTTTCTAGGGCTAGAACCCTAGACTTGATTTTCAAAAATGAGAAGGAGAGGGGGAGAGGGTCTCGGTGGGGAAGAGTGAAGAGGAAGAAGAAAAGAAGAGAAGGAAGTTACTCCAACTTCCCCTTATTTATACTTTTCTCATGAAAAGACATGTCTCTTCACTCTTACACACTTAACAAGCATGTTTCTCATCCTCTCAACAAGAAACAATGCTTGGTGTAGTGGTTAAGACATGGAGAGTGCAACTAGGAGGTTCAAGGTTCAATCCTTGCCCCCTCCTTTTTATCACCTTTTGCACTAATCCATATCAAAGCCCATTAAGCCAAGCCCATCATGAAATTTCATAATATTTCATGTTTATGAATTCATAATATTTTCTAATATTTTTTCTGAATTCATAACATTATTTACATAATATTTTATAAATATTATTCACATAATATTTCATGATAATAATATTTCATGAATTCAATAATATTGCATATTTATGAATTCATAATATTTCATAACATTTCATGATACTATTTCATGAATTCCATAATATTTCATATTTATGAATTCATAATATTTCATAATATTTCATGATACTATTTCATGAATTCCATAATATTTCATATTTATGAATTCATAATATTTCATAATATTTCATGATACTATTTCATGAATTTCATAATATTTCATATTTATGAATTCATAATATTTCATAATATTTCATGATACTATTTCATGAATTTCACCATATTTCATATTTATGAATTCATAATATTTCATAATATTTCATGATACTATTTCATGAATTTCACCATATTTCATATTCATGAATTTATTTATGAATTCATAATATTTCATAATATTTCATGATACCATTTCATGAATTTCACCATATTTCATATTCATGAATTTATATATTTCCTAATATTTCATATGGGAAATTTCGGGGCGTTACAATCCTCCCTACCTTATAAAAAGTTCGTCCCGAACTTTAAAATAATTCCGGATGCTTTAATCGCATTGCCTCCTCTCGTTCCCACGTGGCTTCTTCGAATCGTTCGTTCCGCCACAGAACCTTTACTAAGGGTACTTCCTTGTTCCTTAGCTTTTTAACTTCCCGGTCTAAGATCTGAACAGGTCATCTATCCGGGGTAGAGGGTACCTGTTCTTGATAGTCACATTATTCAGTGCCCGATAGTCGATACACATTCGCATCGACCCATCCTTCTTTTTCACGAACAGTACGGGAGCTCCCCAGGGGGAATGACTAGGGCGGACGAGTCCCTTGTTAAGAAGCTCTTGTAACTGCCCTTGTAATTCCTTTAATTCCGTCGGCGCCATACGGTATGGTGCCTTAGAAATGGGGTTAGTACCAGGAACTAACTCAATTGCAAATTCTAAACCCCTTTCAGGTGCTAACCCTGGTAAGTCATCGGGAAATACCTTTGGGTAATTGCATACGACTTTGACGTCTTCTAGCTTCGGGTCCTCTGTAGGACTGGTATCAACCACATGAGCTAGAAATCCCGAGCATCCCTTTTCTAACATCTTCCTTGCTTTCAGAGCCGACAAGAATTTACTTGTCCTCTTCTTCGGCTCTCTAATAAATTCGAACAGAATTTCCCGCTTCAGGTCGGAAGATAACCCTTCGTTTACGGCACTCAATAGAGGCGCCATATTTGTTCAAGAAATCCATGCCCAATATCACATCATAATCTGACATATCTAGCACTATCAGATCGCAGTAAAGTTCCCTATCTGCGATTCTGATTGGTGCGGCCCGTAGCATTTGGGTAGAGGGCATCACCTCACCCGAGGGCAGTGTTGTCAGAAATTTGCAGTCTAAATCTTGTAGTGACATATTATTTCTTTTGGCATATTGCATAGAGATAAACGAATGCGTTGCCCCAGTGTCAAATAAAGCAGTAGCATACTGACTGTAAATAAATATCTGACCTGGGACAACGGTAGAGGCAGTCGCCACCTCTTCTTTCGTAAGAGAGAAAACCCTGGCGTTTGTCGTGGCAGGCGGGGCTTCTAATCTCCCCTGGCATATATGTGTACCATCTATAGCTGCCTGCATCAGGTGTAACTGGGGAGGAGCACCTTTGTACTGATCATATTGCGGCTGAGGTGCTTTGGCTGCAGCAGGACACTCTCTGGCCATGTGTCCTTCCTTTCCGCAAGTATAGCATCTCCTAGCGCCTAAAAGGCATGTCCCTTGGTGCATCTTCCCACAATTGGCACATTGGGGATATTTAGGCTTCTTGCCTAAATAACCACTGGCAGATTTATCCCCTGGCTTTCTCTTTCCATTTTGGTTCTCCTTCCAGTGGGGGTTGCTATTTGGAGGTTTCTGACCTCCCGACTGATCCTGACACTTGCTGGCGGTCAGTGGTTGGCTCTGCGGGTTCATCTTCTTTAGATAATGCTCAGTAATAAGGGCGCTGCTGAACAGCTCCTCTGCGGTCTGGGGCCTATTAACGCCACCAGCCACATTCAGAGCTATCTCGGGCCTGAGCATCTTGAGCATTAATCTGACCCTTTCTTTCTCTGTACTGACCAACTCCGGACATAATCGTGCCAGTCTGTTAAATTGCTTAACGGCATCGTTGACTGAGAGATTTCCCTGCCGGAATTCAGTGAACTCATCAAAGTGCCTGTTCGTGACTCGCATATTAAAGAATTCCTCTAGAAATTTGGACTCAAAGTCCTTCCACTTCATTTGGTCCACTGACCTTCTAGCCTTTACCCGTTCCCACCACATCCTGGCGTCGCCAGTGAAGCAGAACGAGACACATTTAATTTTCTCATGCTCAGGCCAGTCTAATAATTCCACTGTGCTCTCAACTGTCTTGAGCCAGGCCTGAGCATCCCAGGGCTCGCAGGTGCCCGAGAACTTTTCCGGCTTCAGTCTCTGCCACTGAATCAAATAGGCCTCCTGTCGGGCTCCCCGGGCCGGAGTGTCCGGGGGTGCTTGTGCAGTTGGAGGCTCAGTAGGCATTACATTCTGACTTCCCTGCGGGGTTGTAGTGTTCCCCTGCTGGGTCATCAGAGTGTTTATTATCTGCTGTTGTTCAGTGACCTGACGTTGCAGATCTGTGATCACTTGCATCACATCAGGTGGGGGTACTGTCTCATTACCCCGGTTGCTACGTCTTCTAGCCATATATCTATCATACAGATGATAAATAAGTTAACATGAGAATTACTGCTACTTTTTCTTGTTATGCAAGCATAAATCATCTCTATATTATGCAAGCATAAACCATCTCTATATTATGCAAGCATAAACCATCTCTATTTCTATCATTACTGTACATGGACTAAAATAAAGCGAGATTAGGATCTCTTACTTGGAAGCGGCAGGATGAAGCTTGATGTGTGTGTGGTGGAGGGGAAACCTGCTCTGATACCAACTTGTAACGCCCGCCCTTATATCTACTCTCGGGGCGGGGTTACGTACATTCAATCATATAGTAATATTTTTTTTTCTATCTTCTAGCATGACATTAAAACAATAAAGCAAGGGTTAAGGACTAAGCATGCTTGTTTAACTATCAAAGTCATTCTACAACATGATAAATTCATCAGTAATGTAACTCATAACATAATCAAATATAAAAGACTTCTAAAGGTAAACATTGTCATGCTAGGTCAATCTTAATCACCAACACTTATTGTCAGGGAACATAAACATAGACACATTAAGTAGATATAGGATCATTCTTTCCCGAGCCACCACCCCACACATCTTCAGCCTCCTGCCTCTTCCTTCCATTTAAGTGTTATCTACAGCATAAGACAACACATAAACTAGTAAGCATAAATGCTTAGTAAGGATCCTGTCCTACTCGCTAAAACCATACGAAAGCATAACATGTACACCTAATAAATCATAAGCATAAGTTCATCAAAGCATATTAAACATTCAAGTTTCTAACATGCAATATCAAGTACCTTAAGCATACTCTTCACATATTACAAATATTTTCAATGAATGTTTTCAAAACATTTCCATAATGGTATTACTTAAAAATACATCCATATCATATTGGGCCCTGTTGTGTACCAACTATCGCGCGGAACTATTGCGCGTTCCCTAATGAATTGGGGTAGCGAGCCACCAAGTCATTAGAGCAGGACCCTTCCGTCCTACCGGAGCCACGTTAACATGCACCCCGGATTTGTTTAACGACCCCCTTCCGAGTCGGGTACACAACTTAAAAGTAAAATACTTATCATGCTGTTACATATATGCTAAGGAATACTCCATATTTACTCTTATGGGACACACCACTCTTCAAGGGTGCTCTTGATCCCCTAGGGACACACCACACATTCGGGTGCTCTTGATCCCATACTATTTGAGTATCCCTTCAAGCATTTTAACATATCACATGCAATTTCATAAGTGTGCCCCATGGGCTATAAGGCATGCTCATACATACATCATATTTCATGCATGTCCATGCATACATCATATTTCATACTTGTTCATACATGCATCATATTTCATACATGTTTATACATACATCATATTTCATACTTGTTCATACATATATCATATTCCATACATGTTCATACATACTTCATCATGCATCATATTTCAACCACTTAACCTACCTTAGACCTGACAAGCTTTGGTCACATAGGTCATACTCATATCGTAGGAAGTGGTAGCATGCTATCAATTAAGATTTCAATCAGACATCTCATTTAAACACCTCATACATAAACATATCAAAGCATGCTAACAATTAAGGTTTCCTTATCAACCATTCCATTTAACACCACATACATACACATATGATCATCCCCAACCATAAACATATATCATAGGGTAGTTTGACCTTTACAAACCCTAGTCCTAGTGGGTTGGCCGAAACATCAAGAGTAGAGAAATATCAGGACTTTTGCATTAATCATTCACACATACATTTATTCAAACACCTCATACATAAACATATCATAGCATGCTAACAATTTAAGGTTTACATATCAACCCTTCCATTTAACACCACATACATATACATATGATTATCCCCAACCATAAACATATATCATAGGATAATTAATTTTCACAGGCTCATGTGGTTGATACCAGTCCTACAGAGGACCCGAAGCTAGAAGACGTCAAAGTCGTATGCAATTACCCAAAGGTATTTCCCGATGACTTACCAGGGTTAGCACCTGAAAGGGGTTTAGAATTTGCAATTGAGTTAGTTCCTGGTACTAACCCCATTTCTAAGGCACCATACCGTATGGCGCCGACGGAATTAAAGGAATTACAAGGGCAGTTACAAGAGCTTCTTAACAAGGGACTCGTCCGCCCTAGTCATTCCCCCTGGGGAGCTCCCGTACTGTTCGTGAAAAAGAAGGATGGGTCGATGCGAATGTGTATCGACTATCGGGCACTGAATAATGTGACTATCAAGAACAGGTACCCTCTACCCCGGATAGATGACCTGTTCAGATCTTAGACCGGGAAGTTAAAAAGCTAAGGAACAAGGAAGTACCCTTAGTAAAGGTTCTGTGGCGGAACGAACGATTCGAAGAAGCCACGTGGGAACGAGAGGAGGCAATGCGATTAAAGCATCCGGAATTATTTTAAAGTTCGGGACGAACTTTTTATAAGGTAGGGAGGATTGTAACGCCCCGAAATTTCCCATATGAAATATTAGGAAATATATAAATTCATGAATATGAAATATGGTGAAATTCATGAAATGGTATCATGAAATATTATGAAATATTATGAATTCATAAATAAATTCATGAATATGAAATATGGTGAAATTCATGAAATAGTATCATGAAATATTATGAAATATTATGAATTCATAAATATGAAATATGGTGAAATTCATGAAATAGTATCATGAAATATTATGAAATATTATGAATTCATAAATATGAAATATTATGGAATTCATGAAATAGTATCATGAAATATTATGAAATATTATGAATTCATAAATATGAAATATTATGGAATTCATGAAATAGTATCATGAAATATTATGAAATATTATGAATTCATAAATATGAAATATTATGGAATTCATGAAATAGTATCATGAAATGTTATGAAATATTATGAATTCATAAATATGCAATATTATTGAATTCATGAAATATTATTATCATGAAATATTATGTGAATAATATTTATAAAATATTATGTAAATAATGTTATGAATTCAGGAAAAATATTAGAAAATATTATAAATTCATAAACATGAAATATTATGAAATTTCATGATGGGCTTGGCTTAATGGGCTTTGATATGGATTAGTGCAAAAGGTGATAAAAAGGAGGGGGCAAGGATTGAACCTTGAACCTCCTAGTTGCACTCTCCATGTCTTAACCACTACACCAAGCATTGTTTCTTGTTGAGAGGATGAGAAACATGCTTGTTAAGTGTGTAAGAGTGAAGAGACATGTCTTTTCATGAGAAAAGTATAAATAAGGGGAAGTTGGAGTAACTTCCTTCTCTTCTTTTCTTCTTCCTCTTCACTCTTCCCCACCGAGACCCTCTCCCCCTCTCCTTCTCATTTTTGAAAATCAAGTCTAGGGTTCTAGCCCTAGAAAAGTTGGAAGGAAGAAGACCTTTGAAGGTTCTTGCCACTACTAAGTCTAAGGAGCCCTAGAGAAGATTCGGAAAGGATTTTCACTTGCCCTACAAATCTAGGGTACCCTACGGAGTAAGAGAAAGAGAAATCCAAGCGAAAGGATGTAAGTATCCTCTCGCCTGTGGCATAATCGCTATTGAATGTTTGCTTGTTTTGTTCTTTGGAAAATTCACAAGAACTTCCCTAGTGGAAGTTTCGGCCACTCCTTGTAAGGGGGTCCAAGAGAAGGCTTCTGATCATACTTTGATGCATGCTAGTACCCCTAGGAACTTTATACTCATATGTGATGTTTCCAAATTTTTGGAAAAACAAAAGTTAGGGTTTGGTACCCTACAAAGTTTCGGCCACCACCCACTTATGGGCTTTGGTTGCTTCTTGATGCATGAGGATATCCCTAGGAACTTAGGGTATGAATTTATGTTATTTTTCCATCATGTGTGATAACAAGAATTAGGGTTTTAGTGCCCTACAACTTTCGGCCAAGCATGATAGAAATTAGGGTTTGGGGATTTTATGATTTTCTATAATGGATTCATGCTTAGGAATGTAGATCAAGTGTTTGAATATATGTTTGTATGAATATTTGATACTCCTACCCTATGAAACTAGGGTTAGGGTTTAGATGGGTTTCGGCCAAGACCTAGGAATTAGGGTTAGTGAGGATTGAATTATCACATAATGTATCCATGCTTAGTATATTGTATGATAGTGTATACAAGGTGTTGTATAGATGGTTGTGTGAATATTTCATTGCCAAAAATTGAACTTGCCCTATCATAGGACTTTCGGCCAAGGCATAGACTTTAGGGTTTGTGAAAATTAATTATCCTATGATATATGTTTATGGTTGGGGATAATCATATGTATATGTATGTGGTGTTAAATGGAAGGGTTGATATGTAAACCTTAAATTGTTAGCATGCTATGATATGTTTATGTATGAGGTGTTTGAATAAATGTATGTGTGAATGATTAATGCAAAAGTCCTGATATTTCTCTACTCTTGATGTTTCAGCCAATCCACTAGGACTAGGGTTTGTAAAGGTCAAACTACCCTATGATATATGTTTATGGTTGGGGATGATCATATGTGTATGTATGTGGTGTTAAATGGAATGGTTGATAAGGAAACCTTAATTGTTAGCATGCTTTGATATGTTTATGTATGAGGTGTTTAAATGAGATGTCTGATTGAAATCTTAATTGATAGCATGCTACTACTTCCTACGATATGAGTATGACCTATGTGACCAAAGCTTGTCAGGTCTAAGGTAGGTTAAGTGGTTGAAATATGATGCATGATGAAGTATGTATGAACATGTATGGAATATGATATATGTATGAACAAGTATGAAATATGATGTATGTATAAACATGTATGAAATATGATGCATGTATGAACAAGTATGCAATATGATGTATGTATGGACATGCATGAAATATGATGTATGTATGAGCATGCCTTATAGCCCATGGGGCACACTTATGAAATTGCATGTGATATGTTAAAATGCTTGAAGGGATACTCAAATAGTATGGGATCAAGAGCACCCGAATGTGTGGTGTGTCCCTAGGGGATCAAGAGCACCCTTGAAGAGTGGTGTGTCCCATAGGAGTAAATATGGAGTATTCCTTAGCATATATGTAGCAGCATGATAAGTATTTTACTTTTAAGTTGTGTACCCGACTCGGAAGGGGGTCGTTAAACAAATCCGGGGTGCATGTTAACGTGGCTCCGGTAGGACGGAAGGGTCCTGCTCTAATGACTTGGTGGCTCGCTACCCCAATTCATTAGGGAACGCGCAATAGTTCCGCGCGATAGTTGGTACACAACAGGGCCCGATATGATATGAATGTATTTTTAAGTACTACCATTATGGAAATGTTTTGAAAACATTCTTTGAAAATATTTGTAATATGTGAAGAGTATGCTTGAGGTACTTGATACTGCATGTTAGAAACTTGGATGTTTAACATGCTTTGATGAACTCATTATGTGTACATGTTATGTTCTTTTGTACGGATTTTGCGAGTAGGACAGGATCCTTACTAAGCATTGTGCTTACTAGTTTATGTGTTGTCTTATGCTACAGATAACACTTAAATGGAAGGAAGAGGCAGGAGGCTGAAGATGTGTGGGGTGGTGGCTCGGGAAGAAAGATTTCTATATCTACATATTTATGCTTATGTTATGCTCCTTGACAATAAGTATTAGTGATTAGGATTGACATGACATGATAGTGTTTACCTTGGAGGTCTCTTATACTTGATTATGTTATGAGTTACATTACTAATGATGTTATCGGGTTATAGAATGACATTTGATAATTTTTGCAAGCATGCTTAGTACCTAGTTCCCTTAAGTCCTTGCCTTGTTGTTTTAATGTCATGCTAGAAGATAGAAATAGGAAGAAGAAAGAAAAAATATATATTACTATATGATTGAGTTGTACGTAACCCCGTCCCGAGAGTAGATATAAGGGCGGGCGTTACAGGTTGGTATCAGAGCGTGGACCCGAAGCTAATCCCCTCCTTTTTTGGTGTATGTGGTGTTAAATGGAAGGGTTGATATGTAAACCTTAAATTGTTAGCATGCTATGATATGTTTATGTATGAGGTGTTTGAATAAATGTATGTGTGAATGATTAATGCAAAAGTCCTGATATTTCCCTACTCTTGATGTTTCGGCCAACCCACTAGGACTAGGGTTTGTAAAGGTCAAACTACCCTATGATATATGTTTATGGTTGGGGATGATCATATGTATATGTATGTGGTGTTAAATGGAATGGTTGATAAGGAAACCTTAATTGTTAGCATGCTTTGATATGTTTATGTATGAGGTGTTTAAATGAGATGTCTGATTGAAATCTTAATTGATAGCATGCTACCACTTCCTACGATATGAGTATGACCTATGTGACCAAAGCTTGTCAGGTCTAAGGTAGGTTAAGTGGTTGAAATATGATGCATGATGAAGTATGTAGGAACATGTATGTAATATGATATATGTATGAACAAGTATGAAATATGATGTATGTATAAACATGTATGAAATATGATGCATGTATGAACAAGTATGAAATATGATGTATGTATGGACATGCATGAATTACAAATATTTTCAAAGAATGTTTTCAAAACATTTCCATAATGGTAGTACTTAAAAATACATTCATATCATATCGGGCCCTGTTGTGTACCAACTATCGCGCGGAACTATTGCGCGTTCCCTAATGAATTGGGGTAGCGAGCCACCAAGTCATTAGAGCAGGACCCTTCCGTCCTACCGGAGCCACGTTAACATGCACCCCGGATTTGTTTAACGACCCCCTTCCGAGTCGGGTACACAACTTAAAAGTAAAATACTTATCATGCTGTTACATATATGCTAAGGAATACTCCATATTTACTCCTATGGGACACACCACTCTTCAAGGGTGCTCTTGATCCCCTAGGGACACACCACACATTCGGGTGCTCTTGATCCCATACTATTTGAGTATCCCTTCAAGCATTTTAACATATCACATGCAATTTCATAAGTGTGCCCCATGGGCTATAAGGCATGCTCATACATACATCATATTTCATGCATGTCCATGCATACATCATATTTCATACTTGTTCATACATGCATCATATTTCATACATGTTTATACATACATCATATTTCATACTTGTTCATACATATATCATATTCCATACATGTTCATACATACTTCATCATGCATCATATTTCAACCACTTAACCTACCTTAGACCTGACAAGCTTTGGTCACATAGGTCATACTCATATCGTAGGAAGTGGTAGCATGCTATCAATTAAGATTTCAATCAGACATCTCATTTAAACACCTCATACATAAACATATCAAAGCATGCTAACAATTAAGGTTTCCTTATCAACCATTCCATTTAACACCACATACATACACATATGATCATCCCCAACCATAAACATATATCATAGGGTAGTTTGACCTTTACAAACCCTAGTCCTAGTGGGTTGGCCGAAACATCAAGAGTAGAGAAATATCAGGACTTTTGCATTAATCATTCACACATACATTTATTCAAACACCTCATACATAAACATATCATAGCATGCTAACAATTTAAGGTTTACATATCAACCCTTCCATTTAACACCACATACATATACATATGATTATCCCCAACCATAAACATATATCATAGGATAATTAATTTTCACAAACCCTAAAGTCTATGCCTTGGCCGAAAGTCCTATGATAGGGCAAGTGAAAATCCTTTCCGAATCTTCTCTAGGGCTCCTTAGACTTAGTAGTGGCAAGAACCTTCAAAGGTCTTCTTCCTTCCAACTTTTCTAGGGCTAGAACCCTAGACTTGATTTTCAAAAATGAGAAGGAGAGGGGGAGAGGGTCTCGGTGGGGAAGAGTGAAGAGGAAGAAGAAAAGAAGAGAAGGAAGTTACTCCAACTTCCCCTTATTTATACTTTTCTCATGAAAAGACATGTATCTTCACTCTTACACACTTAACAAGCATGTTTCTCATCCTCTCAACAAGAAACAATGCTTGGTGTAGTGGTTAAGACATGGAGAGTGCAACTAGGAGGTTCAAGGTTCAATCCTTGCCCCCTCCTTTTTATCACCTTTTGCACTAATCCATATCAAAGCCCATTAAGCCAAGCCCATCATGAAATTTCATAATATTTCATGTTTATGAATTCATAATATTTTCTAATATTTTTCCTGAATTCATAACATTATTTACATAATATTTTATAAATATTATTCACATAATATTTCATGATAATAATATTTCATGAATTCAATAATATTGCATATTTATGAATTCATAATATTTCATAACATTTCATGATACTATTTCATGAATTCCATAATATTTCATATTTATGAATTCATAATATTTCATAATATTTCATGATACTATTTCATGAATTCCATAATATTTCATATTTATGAATTCATAATATTTCATAATATTTCATGATACTATTTCATGAATTCCATAATATTTCATATTTATGAATTCATAATATTTCATAATATTTCATGATACTATTTCATGAATTTCACCATATTTCATATTTATGAATTCATAATATTTCATAATATTTCATGATACTATTTCATGAATTTCACCATATTTCATATTCATGAATTTATTTATGAATTCATAATATTTCATAATATTTCATGATACCATTTCATGAATTTCACCATATTTCATATTCATGAATTTATATATTTCCTAATATTTCATATGGGAAATTTCGGGGCGTTACATTAAATGTCATCCCCTTGACTAGAAGGACATTTTTAATTCTAAGACATTCGGATATTTGAATGTCTCCTATTCCTATGACCTTAAGACTACCATTGTTACCAAATGGAACATTATCTCTACTTTTGCATTAAAGGGTAGTAAATAATGATTTATCACCGGTCATATGTTTGGAGCACCCACTATCAACGAACCAAGTTGATAGATGCTCCCCCTCAATCACAACCTACACAATTCAAAAAATAGAAGATTTAGGTACCCAAACCTTGGGACCTAAAGCACCTACTAAACAAGACTTAGGCACCCATGCCTTGACAACTTTCTTTTGAATCTTGGGTATCTTAAGTGGTCTAACACCAGTCCTAGACATTAAGGAC
Source organism: Boesenbergia rotunda (assembly GCA_024364735.1). Lineage (NCBI taxonomy): Eukaryota > Viridiplantae > Streptophyta > Magnoliopsida > Zingiberales > Zingiberaceae > Boesenbergia > Boesenbergia rotunda. Next base: position 353,437 of record JAGFNQ010002948.1, on the reverse strand, counting down.
ACAAATGAAGGTTCTTTGGGTCGGTAACCAATACCGACCATATTGTAGACTGCCCTTTGGGCATTCAAAATCATGTCTAAGGTCTTTGAGCTTGTTGAGAATTTCTCAAGAACACTCTTGAGTTTCTCAACTTCACTCTTCAAAGATTTATTTTCATTTTCTAGCATCTCAACATGCAAATCATCTACATCCTCATCCCTAGAGGACTTCAATTGTTCAATTTCAATTTTCAAAGATTTAATCTCATCCTCTAACATTTCTACATGTAAATCATCTACATCCTCATCCATAGAGGATTTCAATTGTTCAACTTCTAATTGCAATGATTTAACCTTAATTTTTGACTTTTTCAACATATTGGTTAAGCATGCAATAGATTTATAACATTTTTTAAGTTCGGGAGTGATTACCTCTTCATCATCCGAAGATGATGAAGTCGCGTTTGAGGAGTCGGAGGATTCATCACTGCTTTCTTCTCCCTCCAAGACCATGAGTGCTACGTGGCGTGTACTCTTCTCCTCCTTCTCTTCATCGGATGAACTTGAGGAGGATTCATCCCAAGTGGCCTTCAAGACCTTCTTCTTCTTTTTGGATCTATCCTCCTTCTTCTTGAGCTTTGGGCAGTCCTTCTTGAAGTGCCCTTTCTTACTACATTCAAAGCAAGTAATATTATTCTTATCAAGCTTAATTTCACTTGGGTTACCTTTACCCTTGAAGCGTCGACCCTTCCTCATCATCCTTCTAACGAAATTGGCCATCTCGGAGGAGGAAGAGCCGCTGCCATCTTCCTCGGACTCGGATTCGGAAGAAGATGAAGATGATGAGACTTCCTTCTCCTTCTTCTTCTCCTTCTTCTTCTTGTTCCTTTCTCCTGCAACTAAGGCAATCCCCTTCTCCTTGGGGCCTTTGTTAGCCATTTCATGAAGTTCCATCTCACAAAACAAATCATCTAATTTGACAATTGATAAGTCCTTGGAAACTTTGTAGGCATCCACCATGGATGACCACAAAGCATTCCTTGAAAATGCTTTTAACACATACCTCACAAGGTCGCGATTCTCGACCTTTTCATCAATAGAATGAAGACCATTGAGGACTTCCTTGAACCGGCTTTGTAGCTCACTTATGGTCTCATTCTCCTTCATGGAGAGGTTTTGGAGTTGGTTGAGGAACAAATCCCTCTTGGCGATTCTTGAATCTCGGGTGCCCTCGTGGAGTTCTATGAGCTTGTTCCACAAATCTTTTACACTTGTGAATGGACCAACCTTGATGAGTTGGTCTTTGTTCATGCCGCATTGTAGGGTCACCACCGCCATCGCGTCGGCTTCACTCTTCCGGGTTTGTTCAGCCGTCCAACACCAAGATTCTAGTTCTTTGCCTTCATCATCCTTTGGAGGGGTAAAACCCTCCTTCACTGCGAACTAAGTGTTGATGTCCATCTTTAGGTAGTACTCCATCTTCGATCTCCAATATTGAAAATCTGCTCTATCGAAGAAGGGAGGTCGGGTGGTGGAAAAACCTTCTCTCAAAGCCATTGTAGATAGCTCTCGGTTGTTAATCCGCTAGAACAGAGCCCCAAGCTCTGATACCATTTGTTGGACCTTGGATGGCTAGAGGGGGGGGGTGAATATAGCCAGACACTTGAACTTAACACCTTTTCAAACTTTTCTGCACTTAGATGTTTAGTAGCACAGCGGAAGCAATAAAACAGAGTATGCAGTAAACTAAACCCTAAGTTAATCACAAGAACAAGAACGCTAACAAGAGGATTTACAAGGTTCGGGGATAACATGCCCCTACTCCTTGGCGTGCCCGTAAGGTGGGCAATCCCTTGATCGTCGGCAGATCAAGCCCCGGAAAATCCGGATAATAAGCAACCTCCTTCTCGGTGGAGTAACCTCTCCACAGCGTTTCAACAAGGATAAAGTTTTAAGCACAATAAAACTAAAGAAGGATCTTATAGAGCACTTAGGACAGCAAGAACTCAGATAAACTTCTCCCGAGCTCCACTCAGCGCAGATCTCATGCAAGAATCCCCTTCTTCGTGTCTTCTCGCTAACGGACTCACCATGCTTTCTGACTCTTCTTCCCAATGCTCAAGTAACAGATGGTTGCTTCAAAGATCACAGTTGCTTGCTCAAGATGATGGAACAACAGATCGCACAAGCAAAAGTGTGGAGAACTGATCGCGCGTATGCAGTATAGCTGTTCGAGTAAGAGTTGTGGAGACTTGTTCGCCACCAAGCGCTTAAGTTTCTTCCACTCAGCTCCAGGTCACCACCTCACTGCAGCCTCCAGCTGCTCACCTGCAACACCCAGCTACCACTGAGCTCTTCCTGGACTTCCTGAGCTTCCCTTAGCCAAGCTCCAGTCAGTAGCTCCAGTCTGCAGCTCCAGCCGTTGCAACCTGAGATGGCAAATGGACAAACCTACTCCAAGGAAAGACCTCCATTGACTCTCCTTGAGTGTTTGAATCCATCCCTGTCACCTGCAATCTTAATCAGAGCATTAGCACAGCAAATTATACAGAGAATCATGTATCAGAGATTAAGCGCAGAGATAGTAGTTGTGTTCAAACGCGATCAGAGCGTCTGACAACACATTTAGAATTAAAGTGATCGGTCACCGGACCGATCAGAGAGCCTCTTGATCGGTCACCAGACCAATCAGGGTGGGTTCAGACCGATCAGGCTCCATCCTAATCGGTCCCCAACGTTCAATCAGAAATCGTGATTTCTCTGGGACTCTCCTGGACCGATCACCAGACCGATCCTAGGTTGTGGATCGATCACCAGACCGATCCACCCCTTTGCCGGGCGATTTCTGAGCTTCGCAGTCCAACCCTCCTGATCGGTCACCAGACCGATCAGGGCATGCTCAGACCGATCAGGATCCATCCTGATCGGTCATAGTGAGGAACTCGCGACACTTGATCGTTCTCCAGAACGGTCTGAACAGTGTTCCAGATCGGTCACTAGACCGATCAGGAGCAGATCAGTAAGGTTCCCAAAAACCTACTGGATGCTCCCTGATCGGTTACCGGACCGATCAGGAGCAGAGTAGCAGGGGAACTCAACTCACTTGTGGGCTCCCTGATCGGTCATCAGACCGATCAGGAGCCGTGCAGTGAGTGAAACGCATACTCCCTGATCGGTCACCGGACCGATCAGTCATCGCTGGATCGGTCACCAGACCGATCCACGAAGGAGCACCGTGCCAACCTCCCTGATCGGTCACTAGACCGATCCAGGGACTCCAACCTAGCCCTCCAAGCTAGGGTTTCATCCAACCTAGCCCTCCAAGCTAGGACCTGACCCTCCAAGCCAGGATTTCATCCAACCTAGCCCTCCAAGCTAGGACCTGGCCCTCCAAGCCGGGATTTCATCAACCTAGCCCTCCAGGCTAGGACTTTTCACCTAACCCTCCAAGTTGGGTCTTTTCACCTAACCCTCCAAGTTAGGACTTTTCACTTAGCCCTCCAAGCTAGGACTTTTCACCCAACCCTCCAAGTTAGTATTTTTCCACACCTAGCCCTCCAAGCTAGGATTTTTTACACATAACCCTCCAGGTTAGGACTTTTCCACACCTAGCCCTCCAAGCTAGGATTTTCTCACACCTAACCCTCCAGGTTAGGACTTTTCCACACCTAGCCCTCCAGGTTAGGATTTTCCACACCTAACCCTCCAGGTTAGGACTTTTCATCAAACCTAGTCCCACTAGGTATGCCTAGTCCACGACCAGGACTTAATCATAATCATAATCATCAACCTAAACTAAAATCGATGTCAACACCAAAACAACAATCAGGGTCAGACTGCATCAACAGTGGGAGGGTTGTTAGACAACCTGAGAGATTCATGTTCTTGAGAGTCGTCGGACTTGGTCCCTGACGAACATGAACCTGACCACTCGACCTATGACGAGGCACTCCAAGATAAGGATGTAGTATCTTGGAAAAGGGCGATAAATTCCGAGATAGAATATATGGATTCTAATCATGTCTGGGAGCTAGTAGAACCACCCAATGGTGTAAAAGCCATTGGATGCAAGTGGATCTACAAGAGAAAGAGAGGATCAGACGGGAAGGTTGAGACCTTCAAAGTTAGGCTTGTTGCGAAAGGGTATACTCAGAAAGAGGGTATCGATTATGAGGAGACATTTTCGCCGGTAGTCATGCTTAAGTCTATCCGGATTCTCTTATCTATTGCCGCTCATATGAATTATGAGGTATGGTAGATAGATGTCAAGACAGCTTTCCTTAACGGAAGTCTTGAGGAAACCATCTACATGAAGCAACCAGAGGGATTCATTGCGAAGGGCAAAGAGCATCTTGTGTGTAAGCTTAATCGGTCCATTTATGGATTGAAGCAAGCTTGGAGATCTTGGAACATCCGCTTTGATGAGGTAATCCAGTCATATGGATTTATTTAAAGTCTGGATGAATCTTGTGTATACAAGAGATGTGACGGAAATGTAGTGGTATTTCTTGTACTATACGTAGATGATATTTTGCTCATTGGCAACAATGTCAAAGTATTATCAGATGTAAGGGTATGGTTGTCCAAACAATTTGATATAAAGGACTTGGGAGAAGCAGGGCACATTCTTGGGATCAAGGTTATAAGGGATCGCCAGAAAAGGATGTTGTGCTTAGCTTAAGCTTCATATATATACACTATCCTAGCTCGTTTTAGCATGGAAAACTCCAAGAAAGGTTTTCTACCTTTTAGGCATGGAGTTCCTCTATCCAAGGAGATGTGTCCTAAAATATCAAAGGAGATAAGGAGATGAAGGCGGTTCCTTATGCTTCGGCTGTAGGAGGCCTCATGTATGCTATGTTGTGTACGAGACTGGATATCTGCTTTATCGTGGACATGATTAGCATATATCAAAGTAACCCAGGTTAGGGACATTGGACTGCGGTAAAACATATAATTTAGTACCTTAGAAGGACTAGGGATTATATGCTAGTTTACCAGGCAGACCACTTACTCCCTGTGGGTTATACGAATTCAGACTTCCAATCAGATAGGGACAAAAGTAAGTCTACCTCGGGGTTTTGTGTTTACTTTAGGAGGTGGAGCCATAGTATGGAGGAGTGTCAAGTAGAAATGCGTGGCAGACTCCACCATGAAAGCTGAGTATGTGACAGCCTCTGAGGTAGCCAAGGAAGCTGTATGACTCAGGAACTTCATGATGGACTTGGATATGATTCCTGATTTGCCCAGAGCTATCACAATTTATTGTGATAACAGTGGTGCAGTTGTAAACTCGAAGGAACCACAAGCCCATAAGGCAAGTAAACATATAGAGCTCAAGTACCACCTGATACGAGAAATCATAAAACGAGGAGAAGTTATTGTCACCTAGATTGCATCAGAGGACAACCTGGCAGATCCTTTCATTGAGGCCTTTCTAGCGAAAGCTTTTAATAGGCATGTGGAGGACATGGGAGTCAGATGTATGGCATTGACAGCATAGTCTTTTAGTATAAGTGGGAGATTGTTAGGATGTATACTATGTAGGGAACTATGGGAAAAAATATTTAAAATTCGCAGCGAAAATAAGATCCCTTGAGCGATCCATCCGAAAGAAAACTCTTACAAAGTGAATTTACAAAAAATCCTATCGTATAGGTATACCTTTGGCGCGTGCCCTTTGCTTATCCCACTTATCCGATGTATACCAGATCTCTTGCACGTTCAAGTGTCCATGCCTCTATGCGTATCCACACGAATATGATCTTTGCCTCTGAGAGGAACCACCTTAGTTGTGCTAGCAACTTGGGATGGTTCACAAAGCACAAGAACCTCCAATAGGGAGTTTTGGACAAGGAGGAAGAAAGAAGAAGAAGAGAAGTGCTCCCATTTAGCCTTTGACAAGAGAGGGTATTTATACTCATCTAATGAATACCAAGGGTCTATGTCCCTTGAGCTCCTCTCATCTTAATACTAATAAAACCCAATGAATATCAAGCCTTTTGGTATTCCTTGAGACTCTTAATATTCTATTCATCTAATTAATAGAATGCCTCTTAGCCTTCCTCTTAAATAATTTTCATTAAACTATTTAATGAATATTATCCATAATTAAGTGGTTGAGTCTAATCTAGATGAGTCTAACTCAAATTAGACTCAATCCCATAATCCAATTGGATTCACTTGAGTCTAACTCAATTAATCCAATTCAGATCAAATCTTAGTTAAACTAAGATCAATTAATCTCCGAAGTATCGTGTCCTTAGTGTGTGACCCAATAGGTTCTCGTAATGTTAGTAATGTGTTTAAACCACTTTAGACACATAAGCAATGAGCAGCATCTAGCAATGCATCATTGCTACCCAAGTGATGAGAAAGTCAAGATCCGATTTAACCTCCGTGACTATGACAATGTATGACCTTGTCCTTCCATCCTCGATATCTAGATTGTCCAATGAGGCATAGACCGTGTCATCCTCGATCAATCTTTGTGTTTCTTGATCCCCGAGTAGACTCACTCAAACAAATGAGCTCAATATCTCATATTGACTCATTTGAGCATGACCATGCGTTTTAGTAGTCCTACTCGATCAAGAAGCCCATAGATATCACTCACGTCATATGGGAGGGATAGATCCCATCTACATCACTCACATCCCTCTGCATAATTTATTACATACCTAGTGATCGCCTTTATAGTCCACCCTGTTACGGGTGACGTTTGACGATACCAAAGTACATAACTCCTTATTTAGAGAATCGTAGTGACTTCAAGTCTAAGGACTATTCCTACTAATAGTCACATGAGAAAGTTTATGACAATCTATGAAACTTTCTCATGGTGAGTCAATTTAGTACACATTCTCTAATGTATACACATGTGTTAACTTGATATCACATATCTATGACTTGTCAGCTCAAGCCATCAGTTGTCCTACATGCTAGTCTCCATGCATTAATATTGTCCTTGAATATTAGTGCTTGACTAGGAATGATTTAGTATAGTGTTCTCTACATCATCTCACTATCGATTCAACCAATCGATATGATGTAAATAAAAACTTACTACCCAAGGACATTATTATACTTAGTTATTTGGCACAAATATAAAGTAAGTATAATAACCAAACATGTCTTTATTAATGATAGAATATGATACAAAAAATCCCTAGTCAATCATCACATAATTGGCTCTAGGGCTACAACTAATATACTCAAAGCCTTGTTTTTATATACACATCTACATTTTGAAAGAGAATCACAAAATCACTGTTTGCATATTTATATTATATGTGCATATTATCTGATACTTTACATTATCGATAACATGGTGTATGGTGTCTCACAGAAGATCATGTTATCAGTTCCTTATAGAGTATAAGTAGAGGCTCACAACCGAGATGGATTTGGACAAACCATCGGGATGGTTGTAGTGTAATTTGGTGTTGGTTTATCTTGATCATAGAATTACACTAGTGCATTTTGTGTGTATTGAGCAGGACCGACATAAAGATGATTCAATTTATACTGACTTTATAATTGAATCAAGCCTCAGTTATTATGGAGTACATGCTCTTAATCCCGATATAATAACGGACACATGCATTTAATATTTATTTTTTTGATTTACCAATAAGCGAGATTTAATTGGTTAAATCGATATACCCGGTAAGTTGGAAAATAATATTATTTACATGGTGTGTCGTTGATTATAGAAGGAACCGTGTCCTGGTGAGTCGGGTTGATAATGTCCCCTTGAGGAGCTCATAAAGTTCATCATGTTAAATCCTACAAATGAACTTGGTTCGATATGATGATAAGGTTGAGTGGTACTACTCAAGGAGTTAGATGTTAATTAATTAAATTGTCAGTAATTTAATTAATTAACGGGCATTCGATATCTTAAACATGAAGAGATTGTTGTACTCATAATATGTGAAACTCATATTTAAATATGGGGGTTGGTGAGGTAGATCAATGGTGATCCTTTAGTGGAATGGATTATCATTAATAGATCAGATTTTGATCCATTAGGTGGCCAAGACTCAACTTCTCTTCATAATTTCTATTATAATCTATAAATACCTCATGAGCGATAAAAAAAAAACTTAAAAATTTTAATTATTCTTTCTCTCTCCTCTTTCTCTTCTCGCCGCCGCCCAAGGACTCTTCCCGCTGCCACCTCGGGTCAACGTAAGTGCATGAAGTTGCCGTGCTCAATGCATGTTGCTGTGAGTGCGTTAAGCAGTGAGCCGTGAATTTGCCGTGCTTAATACATCATTAATGCACGTTGAAGCCGTGAGTGCATGCATGGTCAAGAAGCTTCAAGGAGGCAGCGTGCATGAGTGCATGCGTGAGGAGGCAACATGCAAGAGTGCATCCGCGTGAGGAGGCAAGGCAACTGGTTGCCGTGCATGGTGATTAGTGGGAGGAAAGATTTCGGTTGGTGTCTTCGGTTCTTGGAGGATCATCGTTCATACGACGTCCAAGATGAGATAGGTTATACAATAGAAGATTGCGAGGTAAATAAGAGGTATAACCTTTTGTTTTAGTTCCTTTCCTTTATCTTGTTTAGATTTCATGTTATTAATTAATTATGTTAATTAATTATCTTGGACCCCGATGATAAATACAAACACTGGCGATCCACTCATCATCTATTCCGCGGCTAATCGATTGGACGAGATTGATCACTAGAACAACACGTTTGTTCAAGCGGTCGCTCGAATCGATTAGCACGATGATGAGACGGTCGTTTGGGAAATAGGTCTCCATTCGGATTGAAAAATTTTAATCCGTGGACATGGAGAGGTTTCCCATGCGCGACCCAGAATCCACGACCAACACTGCCAAACATCAGGTCCTGTTTGGCTAACCTTTGTCAAACTTGATCAAACCTGGGTGTATCCTACCAAACATCAGGTCCTGTTTGTTTAAACCCATGATCACTTTGACTAACCTTAGTATATTGTCAATTTTCGAAATCCTAGAGAATAACTGTTCATCACTGATGCTCTTTGCACCAACACTATATTGATGTAGAAGGGTAGCATTAGCTACATACTATCATCATTAGTAGAGGAGTGATACATCCTATTTCATGGGGACTTTGACCATGGATCACTTGTACATGGTTGTTGACCTAGAAAGTACATATTGATGGGTGATTTATGTTGATATGGAATTGTGTGGAGCTAGTTGTTAGGACCTTTCCGTTAAACTAGAGGGGGGGTGAATAGCTTTCTTTCGATTTTGTCTTCGTACACGTGTTAGCAAGTGCAAGCGGAATAACAAAAACTAAACTAAACAATGCTAACACATCACCTTTACGTAGTTAGGAGATGAAGCTCCTACTCCATGATTATCCGTAAGGTGGATGATCCCGATCCGTCGGTGGATGACTCCCCGAAAGACCTCCGGCTAGCTCGTGTAGCTACTTGTCGGTGGAGAAATCTCGCCACAACCCGCAACACCTTTCTGAGCTCTTAGACTACTAATTGGCCTTTAACCAAAGCCAATTTCGTCAATAACTCTCAGCCAAAACCGAGCCCCAAACCGAGCCCCTTTAAATAGTGCTCTAGGCTGAAATGACCGTTACCAGTCGACTGGTCCAAGGCCAGTCGACTGGTCCCACTTAGATTCGAACGTTACAGCCTATCGTTCGAATTTAAGTTGTCATCAGTCGACTAGTCCATGACCAGTCGACTAATCTTTTTGTGGACCTTATCAGTTGATTGATCAAGTATCAGTCGACTGGTCCACCCCTATACCTAAGGTTTCCCTTTCCCGAGTACATTTCTCTCAGCACTCGAACCCTAGGATTTGCCTAGTACAATTCACTCAGCACTCGAACCCTCATAACTCAGCTGACTCTTCATCCAGCAGCCTTGATCTATTGGCTTCAAGCCCTCTTCGACTTTGGCTCTCGTCTCTCGGATGTGCACACAAGCCCACGGCTTGCCTCCATTCCATCCTTCGTGTATGCCTCGAAGTCCGCTTCCCTCGGCTCATCATTCCTGCTCCAGCAGCCTCGACCTGTTGCCTTTAAGCCCTCTTCGACTTTGGCTCTCGTCCCTCAGATGCACACATAAGCTCTCAGCTTGCCTCCATGTCATCCTTCACGTATGCTTCGAAGTCCGCTTCCCTCGGCTCATCGTCCCTGCTTTGTCCATGGTCCCTCAGATGCATGCAAGCCCACGGCTTGTCTCCCTTGCCACCCTTCACCGGTCCCAAAGCCATCCAGCTAAGTCTATGTGTATCCTGCAAGACCTGCACACTCACATACACATATCAAACACAAGGGTGAACCTAACTTAAACTCTTTGTCCAAACATCAAAACACATGGTCACTCTGGACCATAGATTGTCTCAACACTAGTTGCTTGATATTTATGGGTTACCGCTTGTACTTGGATTGGAGACCCAAGAAGGTATTTTCATATTTATGATTTGCACTGTGGCAAATCATTCACGAGACTAGGCCACCTCTGGTTGGAAGATACTGAGGATGACCTTCAAGAAATAAAGGAATCACTTCATGATTATGTTGAGATACTCCTGAGAAGTAGCGTGTCTCTATTTCCTTGCTATGGAGTTAGACCTCAGAGGTTTCTGAACCTTGAGTGGAGGAATTGAAGAGTATGGGGTTACGAGGCGATGGTCGGTCGACTCGCTTTTCGCTATGCTATTCTATAAGAGGTTTTGACTCATAGATTGAGTGTATGTGGTTGGATAATCTCGATTGTACATCAGGATGTACGACCCGTTAGTGTGCGGAGGATGTGGAGTTAGCTTTGTCCTGAGTAGGGATGCAAACAGGCCAGGCCAGGCCAGACTTTTACCTTAACAGGCCAGTCCTGTATAATAACAAACTGGCCTGAGCCTGGCCTGTGGCCTATTATATGCTTTGTTCTTGGCTTAAGCCTGACCTGTTCAATAGTCTAGTCTGGCCTGTGGCCTGTTTACAAAGCCTGTAATTTAATTTGATTATCCAAAATACTTCTAATATATAAAATATAACAATTCAATTCGATTATCCAAAATACTAATTTAACAAATTAGCTAAAGATACCATAAATATATAAAATATATATATTATAACTAAAAGAGATTTATTTATGGTCTACTGGCAAGTAAGGTGGCAGATAAGGTCTTCCTTGTAAGAAGATCAAAGTTTGAATCTTTCATTAAGTCATATTGACATTTATATAATATAATTTTAATAGACCTAGGTTGGCCTGTCAGGCTTAATAGTCTTTATATTGAGTCTGAGTCTGACCTAATAAGAAAAACAGGCTTTCAAACGGGTCTGAGTATTATTTTATTTATAAATAGGCTAGGCCACAGGCCCCTGGCAGGTCGCCTGACCTATTTCCATCCCTAGTCCTGACCTTTCAGTGAGGTATTGGACATTAATCATGAGGTTTAAAATGTCCACTGGTTTTCGGTTATTATACCCCTATAGTGGACTTGTCCTCAAGATGATAGTGTTGATATCACATCAGACTTCCTCGTGAGTGTTGAGAGGTGGATTGATATTGACGAATCTCTATGATGTGTTGTATTTTGAGTATTCTATTGGTGGATATTGTGAAATTCGATTTTGGGATATATAGTTTTTGATAGATCTTTTAGTGAATATATGATCTTTCTGATAGATGGTATGTTAACTTCTGATGGTCTATTGGAGGAGATATATATGACTTGTGATCTTTGGAGGATGCCATTGATTGGTGATACATGGGAGATGTTTATGGATTTGACATTATACGATTAATGATCCGATTATAGACTCGGGGCCAATGATCTTATGGTTAGCGTCCTGAGTGTGGTTAGGTTAAGTATGATTGGTTGTAGATGGTTGTCAGAGGAAGACCTCTAAATCAGTGATCTCTAGTATGGACTTATGTCAGTAGCTCCTATTATTTGGAAGTAGATGGTGTATGTTTCGCACTGTGAACTTTGATGGAGGGATAGTTGATTATGGCTCTGAGTAAAGTTGATTATATGTATCATTCTGGGATAGAAGACAATGTTCTTTGTACGATATGAACACTACGAGTTCTTGGTGATACCGTGTGGGCATACCAAGAATCTAGCTATCACTTGAGGTTGGTATCTCTTAGGCATTTTGGAGGATAGGTGAGGTAGTCTATCAATTAGTTGGTGTTAACACCGACTCTTGTCGATATGGAACTAGGAACTTGGATGGAAGATTCAAGCCTGGTGCCCAATTCGTTTTCTTAGGGTGCATGTGAGTTGATCAGTTGTTGAGCTGATTGAAATTAAGTATTGATTTACTTACCACACTTATATGGTATTGGTATTACATATGGGTTGCTAGTATTGCCATGGTAATTGATGAAATTTAGGGACCAAATTTTTATTAGTAGGGGAGAATGTTAAATACGACAACTTGAGGTGGTAAATATAATTCTTTGATTTAATTTATTGGAAAAGTTTCATTATTTACCGGACTGTGAATGAAATATACGGAGGGTCAACATTGAACCCCTAAACATCAAAGGGTTATAATGTAGAGAAAACCCTAATTAAGGGCTTGGGATAAATTAAGTAAAGTTGGGGGATTTAGTGTGATTACACCTAAAACCTAGGGGTGAGGCTATAATAGTCAAAAGGCTAGGGGGCGAATTACAAAAATGAATAATCCCTTAAATCCCATCTCGTCTCCTCTCGCAGCCTCCGCCCGAAGCCACAGTCATTTCCTCTCTGATTTCCCGCGTGCAATCTCCTTTATCCGCTCGATGGGAAGCCGACCGAAGCTCCTCTTGGATCGTTGCTCCCCATCCATGGCGAACTCTCCCTTTCGATCCACACTGCCTTATGCATGGGAAGACAAGGAGCTGTGATTGGTGAGGTTCCTCCTTCTCTTGCGGACGTCATTACTCCGGTCAAGCGTCGCCGAGAGGGAGGAGAGTTGGGCATTGTTATCACTCACAAATCATCAAAAAGGGTCAGTGGTTTCTCCTTGTGCGATTGTGAGAAGGTGAGGCCCTTCATCTTGGCTTCATTGGATCTTATGTATTGATCTTCAATTCTGATCCCAGGATGCGTCCTTGCTGTGTTGTGACTCGTATTCCCGAAGCCAATTTAGAAGTAGACTTGGGTTGCTCTGATATGAGATTGGGAGGGCTACCAGAGACGAATCAATTTCTCAAAGTGTTGTTCTGGCCAGATCCGGAGCTAGGGAAGGATTGCCTATGCTAGATTCAAGTAAGGTTCTACCTGGTTGTTGATCTTGGAGTGAAACTGTGTAGAGTTTAGTGTTAGAACAGAAGAAAGGATTGGGAATTCAATTAGTCATACGATGGACTAATTAAATTTAAATTTAATTAATATAATTATTTTTAATTGTTTGATTAATAGATATTATTTTAAACTATTAATTAAATAAAATACATTAATTAAGTTAAAATAATTAATTATTAATAAAATAATAATAAGTAATTCTTAGATAATTTTTTAAGCTATTACTTAAATGTAATTAATTATTTTAATCATGCTATCTAGGTTGAGAGTATAGGAGATTGTCATATTCCTACTTTCGTAGAAGTGATAAAACATTGATTGTCTTCTCCTTGAGAGTGCCCAAAGGATGAAAGGAATGGCCCCGGGGCTATGGTGCAGCGGTAGGGTAACTAGTCGTTAACCCAGGCATCCGCGGTTCAATCCCCAGCTACGGCGCATTTTGCAAGAATTTTTTCTCCAAATGGGGCGCGGACCCTGGAACGCTGGGCTTTTAGACTGCCCACCGCAAGCGCTTCCCGATTTACCCTAGTGACCGGTGGGAAATTTCTGTGGGGCCGGGTCGATCACCCCAGGTTCAATTTGTCTACTACCTAGTTCATCATTTTTTACCAAAGGATGAAAGGAAACTCATAAAGAAGATGCTCCTTGATAATGCTCAAGAATAGGTGTCAATGTTGGTATATCTGCTTCTGGCTTATCCACCTCTGCACAATAGTGAATCCCTCCCCTTAAGCTTTCTTCGTCCCAAAATCATAAGACTCTAATTCATGTCTAAATCTACACATTCGGGCATCCCCACTCCTATACTTTGGTAAAGATTCTCAAGTTGGAATAGGAGAAATCAAAGCATTACTTGATCTAACTAATTTCGATTCAAGTTGATATCTCTTGTAAGCCCACTAATTATGACCAATTAATTGAAATTTTGCTCTAATTTGACCTACATTAATTAAGATTTCACAAACTCGGATAGGTATCCAATTTCTCACCCAAAATTGAATGGACATTACTTGATGTCAATCCATCTTAGTCGATGGGCCGATTCTACCCACCATGATTTGAAGGATTTTAGACTATTTAAGATTAATCGATTTCTCTTGAAATTAGGGGATGTGTAGGGATTAGTGAAAACACTTTAGGCATCTTGAGATTGATAGAGTTCTCCACTTGATTAGAAGATGGTTAGGCACTAGATGGAGGTACTTTGGATGCCTTGAGATTGATTGATTTCTTTAGCTAATTAGGTGACAGTTGAGTGGCAATAAAATGTACTTCAGGTGAGAAGTAGTATTGATTTAGATGGAATATTTTTGTATAATTTTCAAGGTACACTGTCAATTTTCAAAATATGTACACTATCAAATATCTCTATTCTTTCAACTGAATAGATGAATGCTTCTATTGCCTTCTATACTCCATGTTATTTTCTTGCTTGTGTAATTTATCACTCTGATGCTTATCTAACACTTAGGTTTTATGATAGATGACTTATATTTGCACTTAATTGCCTTGTATTACAGAGTAAATGATAGCTTATTTATTTTTGTCCTATGCTATTCTTGGCACTTCACGATATGACTTATATAATTAGGATCATGAGCTTCTGATGACATGAAATTGCATCTTAATATTTTGCAGCTGTAATAAAATTCAACAATATATGTGTACTATTTCAAATTTGTATCTTTATTGTACAAACAAATAGTATAGAAGATAACCTTTATTGATGATAGGCAATATCTTGATTCACTAGCATATAAGGTTCATCTTTATTAACTTTCTACTACCATTTTTCTCACACACTCCCATGCAACCAGATGAAGTCCAGTGCGGTTTCTACATCTTATGATATATGAGAGAGATTATTGAAGGCACCGCATTAATTGACAATAAATCTTCCCTACATCCAATAGTAATATTAGACATTTTAACTCATTTATTGAAACCTATTGAAATAATTTATCTCTTTAAAACCTATTTAAATAATTTATGCAACAAACATTTTCACTCATTTATTCACATACAGTTTGCAAAAAGTGTGATTGCTCCAAAAGAAATTGATGAAGTACGTTCAGAGTGGGTAGATTGCATACAAGACCATATATGATCTTTAGGGAATTTTGATATTAAAACTCTATGGTTTGGTGTTGTAACCTATGATTAATTTAGTTATGAATTTTTAGTCCTGCTGTGACCATCTTATGTGTACATATTTGCTATAGTTATTGTACATATGTTTGTAAGGAGTTATCAATGACATATGGGATTATATGCGCTTGGACTAATATGTAAGGAGTTAGCTTTGATGTGTACAATTTTTCAATTATTGTAATTATATGTAAAGCAATCGCCTAACACAAGGTTCCTGTGAGTATATATAACTTCTCCATGCTACTTTACCGATTTATGAGAGTAAACAAATACATTAATTTTGTCCAATTTAACTTGCTTGGTTTTTAACTAATGTTTTTATTTTCTTTGCAGATTGGCTTATAAAAATTTCAATCAGGATAGAATCCAAGAAGGTGTAACAACTAACCAGGTACTTAAAACTTGTGAGTATCCTTTTTGTTCTTTACTTTTTATTCTGAATCTTTATTTCCTTTTAAAATATTTCATATGTCTTAAGTTTCCTAGACAATGTTAATGCAATTTTTTGTGAGCTATATAGACTTCATGATAATTCTGGTCATATGCATGTGGGATTACATCTAGAAATGTTGCTTATACCACTATACATTACTTGTTTCACTAGTGAAAATCAGTCTTCCAAAGTGTATAAAAATGCTTGCTATGTTAATTTGATCCTATTGAATATTTTCACTGCAACAAGGAGTGTTGAAAGCATTATTCCAAATTACAATACCAAGTATAGTTAATTCCTTAAACCATTCATAATAATAAGTTTGACTTAAGAGAACTGTTATCTTTTAACAACTTTAGAGAATTGGTTTATCAATTGCTTTTGGTGGCCAAACTTGTTTCATTTCAGCCTAGCCATTTTACTCCATGAGTAGCTCCACACTCTGTCTCAGAGGTATATGTTCATGATCTAGTTACCGAGCATTGTTTGGTGATAAGTCTTCACTCCAAGTGTTATGTGAATAAAAATCACAAGATTCTCTGTATGTATTTTGTACAACTATTTATTACCAACTCTGGAATTACAACTTTCTTTGTTCATTTGCTTCCCTTTATCAGATGTGAAGATGATAAAGAAACTTGAAACTTCCTGAAGATAATGTTTGATAAAGAGGGAACAACTAGGACTAAGGTACTTTCTCAACCAAGGGCTTTGACAACCACATTGGAGTATTGCAAACTTTTAGAGCCAGATGAACCTTCACATGAGATTACTATAATGAGAGATCGAATTTCTCATTCCAGGTATGTTTTTTGCTCTACAATGATAGTAATTTTGCTGATCTTAAATTGGGCTTTGATTATATCTATCTATTTGTGCTGCTCAAAACTGTAAAATATTGGGTTTCATTAATTTCAAGTAACTTTGTTCTTACTAGGTATCTTTGAGGCATTAACCCTATTTGAATGTTGACCAATTTCGTAATTGATTTAAAATAACTTTTCATTTGTGCATTGACTTATTTTTACTACTGAGTGTTAAACCAGATCTCAGTCTTATTCTACACATGAAATGTTGAATTTCACTTAGGCAAGTTTTGAGGTTATTAGACATTTGTCACACTACCTAAATCAAGATTACTGCTTACAGTTCATGCTGCACTGAGAGCCAAAGCAGTATTGCTTTTGGGGCAGTTTGCTTCAGCTGATTCAAAATGCAAGGTACCTTCTTGCACACAATTGTTGGGTATGGCTTGGCGGGTTTCCTTAGCGAAAACTTGGTCGATCCGAGAGACCTCTCCATGTCTACGGATTAAAAAATTAATCCGAAGGGGGACCCGTCTCCCAACGACCATCTCGTGCCGTATCTAACGATCCAAATTACAACTCGGCCAATCACAAAGATCGGCCTTGTAATTTGCTCGACCGTTCGACCACGGAAAAGGCGACGAGTGGATCGTCGGCTTTTGTGTTTATGGTCGGGGTCCAATTATTTAATTATTGACAATGATATAAAATCAAAACAATTAAATAATTAAGATAAAATGACGAGGCAAACAACACATGACACATAATGACATAAGGGAGCGTGGGAAAGAATTATACCTTTCCGATCATCTCGCGGCCTTCTACCTTATGTCCCTCCCTTCCCGGATGTCGTGTGGGCGATGGTCTACCGAAAACCGAGATCACCAAGGGCCTCCGACCGAGCTCTTCTCCTTGGCTTAGCCGAACACCAAAACCCTAGCCACTAGGGTTTTCTCGCCGCAAGCCACTCCACCTCTCCCTTTGCACTTTCGACCGCCGGAGCTGCCCAAAAGCCTCCGGACCAGCAGCTCACCTCGAGAGGAAGGAGAAGAAGATGAAGAGGGAGAGTATTCTCCTTCTTCCTTAGCCAAACAGCCCGAAAACCACCCCTTCCCTCAACCTTGCGGCGCCGCCGCAAGGTATCGTTGTGCCGCCTCCCACAGGCCGCCGACGCCTCTTCACCCTTTGCTGAGCACCACACAAGGTAGAGGACTCCTCTGCCTTGTCTCTGTGAGTCACAGCCGGAGCTTGGTGAAGAGGAGAGGAAGGACCGAAGGGGAGAACCCCTTCTCCTTGTTGCCGGCCGAAAACCCTAGGAGGGGTAGGAGTGAGAAAAGAGAAGAGAGAGGCTTAGGGTGTCAACTCTTGGATTCAGCCTTGGTTTCATGATCTCCTTGGGTATATATAGGGCTAAGGTAGGGACCAAGAGGAGGAGTTAGATCTTGGCCCACTAATGGATCTAAACCCGATCCATTAATTAAGATCCACTCCACTAAAGGATCTTAATTGAACTTCCTCACCAACCCCCATATTTTCATATGGGCTCTACATATTACGAGTCGTCCATCCCCCCGTGTTTAAGATCTCGAATGCTCATTAATTAATTTAAATTACTGGCAATTCAAATTAATTAACTTCTGGGTCCTTGACTAGTACCACTCAACCTTATCATCATGCCAGATCAAATCCACCTGCAGTGTTTAGCATGACGAACCTTTTGAGCTCATCAAGGGGGCATCATCAACCTGACTCACCAGGACACGAATTCCATCAATAATCAACAACACATCATATTATTAATATTATCTCCCAACTTACCGATCTAGCAGAATAGATCTCGCCCATTGGTAAATCAAAGAAATAATAATTAATAATATATGCCGTTATTATATCGGGATTAAGGGATCGTACTCCATAATAAAGTCTGAGGTCCTATCCAATTATCGAGTCAGTACAAATTCGATAACCTCGGGTTTTGGTCCTGCTCAATGTACTCAAAGCACACTAGTGTAATTCTATGGTCAAGACCAACCACACCTAATTACACTACAACCATTCCGATGGTTTGTCCAATTCCATCTCGATTGTGAGCCTCTACTTATACTAGACAAGGAACTGATAACATGATCTTCCGTGTGACACCACACATCATGTTATCTACAATGCTTAGTAATGGACTTCATGTATGTACTAATATAAACAGACACCTAGTGTAGTTGTGATTCTCTTTTCAAAATTTAGATGATCTCATATATAAAAAGAGCAATGTATTTTAGTATACACATCTAACAATCTCCCACTTATACTCAATGACTTTGCTGTTCTTAAAATGTCGTACATCTGACTCCCTTATCCTCCACATACCTAAAGCTCTCGCTGTCAAGGCCTCAGTGAAAAGATCTCCCAGGTTGTCCTCTGATGTAATCTAGGCAACAACAGCTTTTCCTCTCCTGGGTGGTACTTGCGCTCTATGTGTTTACCTGCCTTATGGGCTCGTGATTCCTTCGAGTTTGCAACTGCACTATTTGTTTATCACAATAAAATGTGATAGCTCTGAGCAAACCTGGAATCACATCGAAGTCCATCTTGAGGTTCCTGAACTACATAGCTTTCTTGGCTGTCTTAGAGACTACCATCCATCCAGCTTCCATGGTGGAGTCCATCACGCAGCCGCTGCACGACACTCCTCCAACTATGGTTCTACCTCCTAAAGTAAACACAAAATCCCGAGGAATACTTATGTTTGCCCCTATCCGACTGGAAGACTGTATCCGTATAACCCATAGGGAATTGGTCTGCCCGGTAAACCAGCTTATAATCCTTAGTCCTTCTCAAGAACTAATATAAGCTTTTACCGCAATCCAATTTCCTTGACCTGTGTTACTCTGATATCTGCTAACCATGCCCACGGCACTACAGATATCTGGTCTCGATTTTAGCATACATGAGGCTTCCTATAGCCGACGCTAAAGGAACCTCCATTACCTGCTCTATCTCCTTTGATAATCTAAACATATCTCCTTAGATAGAGTAGCTCCACAGTTGAAAAGTACAAAACTTTTCTTGGAGGTTTCCATGTTAAAACGAGTTAAGACACTGTCTCTGTATGAAGTTTGGGATAAGTACAACATCCTTCTCTGGTGATCCCTTAGAACTTTGATCCTAAGGATGTGTCATGCTTATCCTAAGCCCTTCATATCAACTGTTTGGACAACTATACCTTTACGTCTGATAATACTTTATCATTGTTGCCAACTAACAAAATTTCATCTACGTATAGTACAAGAATACCACTATGTTTCTGTTATATTTCTTACATATACAAATCTCATCCGTCCTTTGAATAAATCCATATGGCTGGATTATCTCTTCAAAGTGGATGTTTCTCATCATAGGTCTAGGGATCTTGATTCATGGTCGCCAGGGACCAAGTCCGAAGACTCTCCCAAGAACATAAATCCTTCAGGTTGACTAACAACCCTCCCACTACGACGAGGCACCAAATGTGTATCTTCTGTGACACGCGGTGCAGTAACTTGTGGTATATCTTCTTGTACAGTTGGTACTAAGGTCAGAACATCCCCTCTTTATTTTTCAAGAACTAGTCTACTCATGGGCTTGTGATTCATCACATAGTCCTTTTCTAAGAATCAGGCATTCGTGCCAACGATTACCCTCTGATCCTTAGGACTATAGAACCACCTTTCGTTCCTCTAGGATAGCCTACGAACAGACGCACTTCCGTACAAGATTACAACTTATCAGTATCTCTCTTCAACACATGTGCTGGACTACCCCAAATCTGAATATGTCCTAGACTAGGCTTTTGCCCAGTCCACACTTTTATGGGAGTAGAAGTACTGACCTAGATGGTATCAAGTATGTACGCTGCCATTTCCAGAGCATATCCCCATAACGAATTTGGCAACTTGGAGCAGCTCATCATTGTCCTAACCATCTCCATAAGAGCTCTTTTCCTTCACTCTGCTGCACCGTTCTGTTAGGGCATACCGGGTGCAGTCAATTTGGATTGACTCCCAACCTCTGATAAATAAGTCATAAACTTTCCTAAGAGGTATCCATCACCACGATCTGATCGTAGTGTCTTGATACTTTTACCTTGATGTTTCTCCACAACTGTCTTGAATTCTTTGAACTAATCAAAGATTCAGACTTGCGACCATCAAGTAAACGTATCCATACCTTTGAATATTCGTCTCACGAAGTATTCAAAGATACCTCTATCCTGGATAGGCATAGGACCACACAAATCAGAATGAACCAATTCTAACATATCTTTGGCTCTATACCCCTTGGCCTTGAAAGACCTCTTGGTCATCTTACCTTTCAAGTAAGATTCAAAGGTTGGGAAGTCTCCCACCACTAATGAATTCGAGAGCCCATTGACTATCGACATTTGAATCCTATTAAGGTTAATATGACCAAGCCTTAGATGTCAATGACATGTTTGGTTCATCTTGGAAGGAACCTTTCTCTTATTTTGATTAGATGATGAGCTATTAGCTACTATTTGCATCATGAGAGACTTTGGTTCTAATTGCTTAAATTGCTTATCCATGTTCCTAAACAAATAATCTTTCTATTTCACTTTTCATAACAAAAAGTAATAGAATATCCATTATTTTAGAAATTGAACGAGAGTTCTTTCTAAAATTAGGTACATAAAAGTAATTTTCTTAAAACCAAAACTTTATTTTCCTATCTAAAGACAAATAAATAACTCCCACTGCAATAGCCGCCACCACCCTAGCATATCCCATGTAGACGGTAATCTCTTCCTCTGCTAGTCGTCGGGTTTCCTAGAACCCCTGCAAAGAATTACAGATATGTTTAGTGACATCTGTATCTACCCACTAGGTACTGGTAGATAGCACCGCTAAATATGTTTCGACGAATAAGCATGAAGAAATACCTTTGTCTTGACGACGGGGACAGTCCGCCTTCCAGTGCCCAATTTGCTTGCACGTGAAGCACTTGCCTTTCGGCTTCTTCATGCCAGTCCGAGGTCCCTGCGATGTTGTGGCCTTCTTGAACCCACCTTGTTTCTTCTTCTTCCTGCCTTTCGACATAGAAGAAGAAACCCTTTGAGTCACTAAGGCCTATGAGTTCTGACGAAAGAGGCCATCTGCCGCCTGGAGTTCTCCTAGCAGTTCACCCAACGAATAATCACGTTTGTTCATATTGTAGTTGAGCCTGAACTGCTCAAAACTCCTAGGCAGAGACTGGAGTATAATATCGACCTGGGTTTCCCTATCAATTTGTCCTCCAAGAACCTCAATCTCATTGAGGTGGGCCATCATCTTCAGGGCATACCTCGAAGAACACATATTTGTACTCTTTAGCAGTAAGGACAACGTCTAGGTTTCTTTTCCAATCTATGTAGTTTGGGCCAGTAAGTTTATTTTCCTGAAGTATGGTCGCTAGTGGGTTAAAGGTCATTTTGAAAATCCTGAGAATCACAACATGCACTACTTTAGAAATCGAAAATAAATTGATTCCTCAAAATAATAAATTTTCGAAATCAACCAACATCTCAAACACCGAGAATTTGCATGCCACGTTAGTGTGGACGTATACAAACCCTACATTCGTTAGAGAAGGTTTTACCCATTAATCTTACTATCTTGTCAATCTAACTTTTTGACAAGTAAGACTAAGAGTTGGTCAACTTCGACCCTACAAGTTATTAGCAGTGACTCCGTTGGGGAGGATACTAATAATTGTATCTAAGTGTTTACCATTGCACGACACTAAGAGAATTATTTAGGATTATATGCCTTCCGTTGGGGAAGTACACCCGCTCTTCCATAATCCTCTATAATCTTTTCTGACCTTATGATCCGCAGAATAAGCCTATCCGTTATGGAGGAAGGCATTCAGAGCCAACGCGCGGGCTTGTTCGCATCACATATCAGATTGCAATGGAGGCCGTGGGACCCTTAAGGTCCCTCTCTCACTTAGTAATTTATTACGAGGAATTTTAACTAGCACAACCATATAACCAAGCACATAACCAATATATGAAAAATACAGAAAATCCTAGATTTTCCAACTTTCGTGGCCCTTGGTCTCTAATGTGCCTCCAGTCGTGTTGTCGTCACTTCGTCCGCTCCTTCCTTCCTTCTGCGCAAGCTACCTTGAGGGATCTCCGAGCCGAAATGACTAGCTAATTATTTATATCATCGATCCTATACTCCACAAGAGAGTGTACATGAAAACTAGATCGAAAGTAAAATAAACAGCTCGGCTAAACATGTGCCGTATTTAATTACAAAAACTAAATACCTAACCTCGTCAACCCCGAGGATTAATTAATTACAATAATTTGCACAACCATCACACACATCAATTATTTGGCCATGATAAGTTGGAATCTAATGCCTGCAACACAAAGTTAGCCTACGCACATCCAAATATCATCCAGCAAAATAAAATGCATGAAAATGCAAAAAATTAACCAATCCTTAAACACACAAAACCGGAAACCTGGCTCTGATACCAATTGTTGGGTATGGCTTGGCGGGTTTCCTTAGCGAAAACTTGGTCGATCTGAGAGACCTCTCCATTTCTACAGATTAAAAAATTAATCCAAAGGGAGACCCGTCTCCCAACGACCATCTCGTGTCGTATCGAACGATCCAAATTACAACTCGGCCAATCACAAAGATCGGCCTTGTAATTTGCTCGGCCGTTCGACCACAGAAAAGGCGACGAGTGGATTGCCGACTTTTGTGTTTATGGTCGGGGTCCAATTATTTAATTATTGACTATGATACAAAATCAAAACAATTAAATAATTAAGATAAAATGACGAGGCAAACAAAACATGACACATAATGACATAAGGGAGCTTGGGAAAGAATTATACCTTTCCGATCACCTCGCGGCCTTCTACCTTATGTCCCTCCCTTCCCGGACGTTGTGTGGGTGACGGTTACCGAAAATCGAGATCACCAAGGGCCTCCAACCGAGCTCTTCTCCTTGGCTTAGCCGAACACCAAAACCCTATCCACTAGGGTTTTCTCGCCGCAAGCCACTCCACCTCTCCCTTTGCACCGCCGACCGCCGGAGCTGCCCAAAAGCCTCCGGACCAGCAGCTAACCTCGAGAGGAAGGAGAAGAAGATGAAGAGGGAGAGAATTCTCCTTCTTCCTTACCCAAACAGCCCGAAAACCACCCCTTCCCTCAACCTTGCGGCGCCGTCGCAAGGTATCATTGCACCGCGTCCCACCGGCCGCCGGCACCTCTTCACCCTTCGCTGAGCACCACACAAGGTAGAAGACTCCTCTGCCTTGTCTCTGTGAGTCACAGCTGGAGCTTGGTGAAGAGGAGAGGAAGGACTGAAGGGGAGAACCCCTTCTCCTTGTTGCTAGCCGAAAACCTTAGGAGGGGTAAGAGTGAGAGAAGAGAAGAGAGAGGCTTAGGGTGTCAACTCTTGGATTCAGCCTTGGTTTCATGATCTCCTTGGGTATATATAGAGCTAAGGTAGGGACCAAGAGGAGGAGTTAGATCTTGGCCCACTAATGGATCTAAACCCGATCCATTAATTAAGATCCATTCCACTAAACGATCTTAATTGAACTTCCTCACCAACCCCCATATTTTCATATGGGCTCCACATATTACGAGTCGTCCATCCCCCCGTATTTAAGATCTCGAATGCTCGTTATTAATTTGAATTACTGACATTGAAATTAATTAACTTCTGGGTCCTTGACTAGTACCACTCAACCTTATCATCATGCCGGATCAAATCCACCTGCATGGTTTAGCACGACAAACCTTTTGAGCTCATCATGGGGGCATCATCAACCCGACTCACCAGGACACGGATTCCGTCAATAATCAATAGCACATCATATTATTAATATTATCTCCCAATTTACCGGGTCTATCGATCTAGTAAAATAGATCTCACTTATTGGTAAATCAAAGAAATAATAATTAATAATATATGCCCGTTATTATATCGGGATTAAGGGATTGTACTCCATAATAAAGTCTGAGGTCCTATCCAATTATCGAGTCAATACAAATTCGATAACCTCGGGTTTTGATCCTGCTCAATGTACTCAAAGCACACTAGTGTAATTCTATGGTCAAGACTAACCACACCTAATTACACTACAACCATTCTTATGGTTTGTCTAATTCCATCTCGGTTGTGAGCCTCTACTTATACTAGACAAGGAACTGATAACATTAACTTCCGTGTGACACCACACACCATGTTATCTACAATGCTTAGTAATAGACTTCATGCATGTACTAATATAAACATGCACATAGTGTAGTTGTGATTCTCTTTTCAAAATTTATATGATCTCATATATAAAATGAGCAATGTCTTTTTGTATACACATCTAACAATCTCCCACTTATACTCAATGACTTTGCTGTTCTCAAAATGTCGTACATCTGACTCCCTTATCCTCCACATACCTAAAGCTCTCGCTGTCAAGGCCTCAGTGAAAAGATCTCCCAGGTTGTCCTCTGATGTAATCTAGGCAACAACAGCTTTTCCTCTCCTGGGTGGTACTTGCGCTCTATGTGTTTACCCGCCTTATGGGCTCGTGATTCCTTCGAGTTTGCAACTGCACTATTTGTTTATCACAATAAAATGTGATAGCTCTGAGCAAACCAAGAATCACATCGAAGTCCATCTTGAGGTTCCTGAACTATATAGCTTTCTTGGCTGTCTTAGAGACTGCCATCCATCCAGCTTCCATGGTGGAGTCCATCACGCAGCCGCTGCACGACACTCCTCCAACTATGGTTCTACCTCCTACAGTAAATACAAAATCCTGAGGAATACTTATGTTTGCCCCTATCCGACTGGAAGACTGTATCCGTATAACCCATAGGGAATTGGTCTGCCCGGTAAACCAACTTATAATCCTTAGTCCTTCTCAAGAACTAATATAAGCTTTTACCGCAATCCAATTTCCTTGACTTGGGTTACAGAATCTGATTGTTGCTTCTTGCTCCAGAGATGTGCTTCTTTTATTTTATTGTTCTCATCTATGGACACTTCAAAATCATATTTTATTATTAATAAACATTCAAAATCTGTTCTAAAGAATACCTCTATTTTTCATTTCCATGTCTTATCCCCCCTCTTAAGCTTTGGCGGATCAATGCTAGTTTTGACAATTTATAATTTGCTTCAATTGACGGTTAGTTCTTCTACAGTGTCCTCACTTTAATACCACTTGTAGGACGGTTGTAGGTCGGCTAGAGGGGGTGAATAACCTCTGAAAAAGAGAACTCGATCATTTGCACTTTCTTTACAAAGATAGAAGTTAGTTTAAACAATTAAAATAATTTAACATGAACAACTATAATAGAAGCTAGTAAGAGACAAAGCTAGTTACTTGGTTGCAACCAGAACGATTGCTAATCCATGGCAATTAAAGCGCTTCACTAAGAAATCTCATTTTTTACAAGCGGAGAAGCCTCTTACAGACTTTGTACAGCTCGTAGAAAGACTAGGAAATTGAATAACAATTGTTGATCTTTAGTCCTAGCTTTTGGGGGCAATTTATAGCCCAAAAATTAACTTTACCGTTGGGCTGACGTGGACCTGAGATGCCTCAGATGTGATCTGAGCAGCCTTAGATGGATAAAGTTTTATCCATGGGCACCAACGATAACTGTTGATAAGCTCTGTTTTGAGGCGCCTCAGTTCCAACCTGAGACACCTCAGTTTTGATCTGAGGCGCCTTGGGTTCAAACAGAGGCACTTAAGTTTAGCTTTTACGCAAGCTAAAACTTTCAGCTGAAGCACCTTAGTTGACCAAATGATCAAAGTCAATATTCTTGTTGACTTTTCTATTCTTCTTTTCACTTGGGTGATTTCTAACCAACCAAAGTTAGACTCACCCAAACTCGACTTTGGCCTTCGCCTCGAACGGAATTCCTCCCGGCTTCTCGTCCCTTGGAAGTCGTGTGCGTCTTGCTCGATCCACTTGTGTACTCTTACGCATACCTCCGTGTCTCTCAGATGCACTGAGCCCGTCAGCTCTTTTTCCGTGCTATCCTTCTCCTCCACTACGTCTTCTGCTCGACTTCCTGCACTCCTAAGCTCCTGCACACTTAGACACAATAATCAAAGCATATCAGAACCTAACTTAACTTGGTTGATAACATTAAAACCAACCCGGTGTACTTACAGTAGACTAAACCTTTGATTTCATCTTGTAGTTATCCAATTTTACTCAATAAAAGTAAAATGTATCAAACTAGAAATGTAGAATAAAACAATGACAACAAGACTTATAAATAGCACAACTTCAAATAGTTGTATAAGACATCGTTGCTCTTATAAATAAGCTTGATATGTTCAAGAGTTTAAACAACACATAAAATTGAAGTATAATTTTAATTCTTCATCACTAATTTGTAAAGAATCTAATTGTTGGATAATCTCTTCTAATGCATCTTTCACTTTTTAAATTTCTTTTCCGTCTTCGATAATTTTCTCTCTAAATTTGCCCTTGATACTATATTTAATGAAGCACACAAACTTTCTGTTAAATACCGAGTTTTTAGGGGGCTGAATGGGAGAAATTCGAAATATAAGGGTTTAGTTATAATTTTCCAAACTTGGAGGTCCTTTATGTAAAACTGCAAAAAAAAAACTATTTAAAACACTAAATCTCTTCCCGTGAACCCCATTTCCCCCGAATCAGTTCCACACCCGTTCCCTTCAGTTTTCGCCCGACGCCGCCGACCCTGTCGTCGTAGCCCGCACGCGCCGCGACCAGCGACGCCGCCGCCCTTCGTTCCCAGCGAGCGAGCGTCACCTTCCGTTTCTTCTCCTGTCCTTCTTCTTCGCTGGTTTTGACGCTGAGCCGAGCCCTAGCCGTCGCCTCTCCCCGACGCCGCGCCTCACGCCGCAATTTCTTCACCATCAGCGGTCGTGGACGGTTTCTCATCAACCAAGGTCAAGTGATCATCGACTTCAATTGCCACAGGAGAGGGGAAATTCTAAGGTAACAATTGTTTCCCATGCTTCTTTATATTTCAATTTAGGGCAGAAGCTTTGGTTGGGAAAAATTGATAATTTGCTGTAGGTTTGTGTCTTTTCCTGACGTTGGAGTTTGGGTGTTGCCGTAAGGTTTGGAGGTCTCCTTTGATTTTCTAATTCTGCCGTGGGGGGATTGTTGGCAGTGTGTTGGTAGTTGCCGTGAGGGAATTGTTGCCATTAACTGCCTTTAAGTTTTGATGAATGGAATTGGTTTGTGGTTTAACTCTTTGTTTGGTAAAGAGATGATTGCCATGAGTAACCTGTGAGTGCGATGATGTTTTGAATTTCTTCGGAAATTAAGAGAAACAATGGTTGTTTGATTTATTGGTATATTTAATGTGGATTTGGGGGTAATCACCAGCTGTTGATTTCTTGTGCCATTTTGGGGTTAAGTTTTACTTGAGATGGTCTCTTGGTTTAGGCTTAGGTCAAACCTCAGTGGAACTTAACTTTAATAAATAGGAGTAATACTTTACTTATCTTTTAATTTAGGTTAATTATATGATTACGACAATTAAGCTTAACCTCAATATGGTTTAGAGATTTGTTTAGTAATTATTACTATTTTAAATAGTTAAACATCATATCCTTTGATCTAGGATCTTGATTCGGAGCATACAGTTAGTCACGAGGAGGTTCTGTTCATATACGTTCTACAATTATAAGGCATGTATTTCTCCTTTGTATTCGAGTAGTTTCGTTTACCTTAAAGCATGGCTATCTTATGTCTAGTAGGTTCCTTGACCTTGTTCTTTGTCGTTTGTTGTTTTAACATCGCCGTTGATACTAACTCTTCGTTGATCTTCGAGTATTCCAAATTCGTTTCTGTACAGTCTTCTGTTCTGTAAAGTACCCCTTGTACGCGAGTACTTAGAAGTCCATTAAACACAATTAGGTTTATTTGGCATTAGAAATATCCTACCTATTAGTGTAGGTGCATAATCGTTGGTTTGCGATTTCTGGTTGGTTATATTGATGCATCGTATACACGTTGGATTTTATTGCATCGTTGTTTCTCCGGTTGCTTGTGCATCGTATAGCATGCACCATACTTGCACGTTGCATACTAATGACTGTTGGGCTTACATTTGGTTAAGCTTACATTTGGTTAAGCCGTCGTTAGTCATATTGTTGCTCGATTCACTCAACCACTTGTTTGTCGTGGTAGTTATTAGAGTGCGAGCACCTGTCCTGTTATGCCAAACAGTGACACCCTCACCGTTGCTTTTAGAGGGATATTAGAGTCGTTGGTGGCTCACCCTCACCGTTGTTTTTCGAGGGATATTGTAGCTGTAGTAGCTCCCCCGATGTACCGGGGTTTGGAGTGTAGGCTCCCCAGCATCCTGTCCACTCAACCACACCTTTTGTGGTATTCGTTGTTGGAGTGCGTACAGTTGTCACAGCCCTACCCACTCGGTCACACAGATGGGATGTGTTGACGGCTTGACTGGCGTCAGGGGTGACACATGTCATTGCATCATGTGCATACGTATTTCGTTTATGCATTTTTCCTGTGATTGTTGCATTTATATGAGCTATGGTTGTTGCACTTGATTGACATGCATGTATATCTTGGTTTTACTATTATCGTATTGTTTTATACATGCTTAGTGCTTATCCGGATTTTATGCTATGTCGTTTTACTATATGTTATGCATGTTTAGGTGAATCTATATCTCTTATGGACTGTACTCTTTTGATTCTTTACTAGTTGTCCTTTATTATGTCATGCTTATTGTCTACTCATATACCCGTAGAGTCCGCCCGGACTCACCACCCCTACTTTCCCTTTTTGTTTCAGATAGCAGGTAGACGTATCTCTTGGAGCCAGAAGAGGATCCAGTTGCCAGTCCCCAGTGTCGAGTTGAGTTAATCTTCCGTATTTGGTTTAGTTATTTGTTTCAGTACTTGGAGTTGCATTTTATTCGTTATTGGGTTTTGTCGATATCATAGACTTTTGTGTTCTCTTTGGATTGTAGTTCTTTTCTATTTAAGGTGGCTGAGCCACCCGTTATCTTTTGTGTTAATATAAACTGCGTGGTGATGTTTTATTTTCTGTTATGATGGCTGAGCCATCTTTTATGTTGAGATATATGTATTATTGCCCCATATTGTCCGCCGTACAGGGGAGATGTTACCCGATTTTCGAGGAAGCATGTGCCTCTGGGGGCGTGACAATTTTTGGTATCAAAGCGAGGTTTTGCGATGTTTTGGTGTCTGTGGGTTTGCGGAGTCTTTTTCTTGAGGGTTGACGAAGTTGTTTTTCGAGGTCTATCTGTACTTTACGAATTTATTTTCGGAGACATTATTTGGTTATGGTTGTGTTTTGGGACTTGGTAGCGACGAGACTTCTCCCGGCGACGAGTAATTAAATAAGGTATATCCTTGATGATTATCTTATCTGTTGTATACTTTATCATGTTTAAGTTTGTATAGACGTGTGCTAGTTTAGTTGGATAGCATACAGTTACTTATATTCGGTTACCAGTCATTCTTTGTACTTGGTTTAGCTTGATGACTTTTAGTCAACTAGTCTATTTGTGGTCATGGTCGGGATTAACCATGAAGACGACTAATGGACACCTTGCAGACTTGATTGCAGAGAGTATTGATTTACATTGTAGCACAGACTGATAAGTCGGAACTAGTGTCAATTTTGTTCACTGCCTATTTGAGATTTACATATTATAGGTATTATATTCAGTGTCGGATTGATTTACTGTAGTATATGACCAGCGTTGATGTAGAAGGTGTTGATGTAGAAGAGGTAGAATTAGCTACATACTATCCTAAAGCATAGGAGATTGATATTCCAATCCATGGTGATGTTGATGTGGATTAGTCTTATCTGGTTAGTTGATCAAGAGGGTACTTTCTAATTTCTGATTTGCGTTGATGTGAATCATTCATGAGACTAGTCCATCTCAGGGTATCAGTTGTTTTGCACCCATGAGATTTAATTGTAGTTTAATGGAACTTATAGAGATGATTTTTGTGTCACAGAGTGTTGGTTGACAATTATTTTGGAAAGATGTTTAAGGATAGTGTTTCTGTAAGAAATTTATTCAAGTCTGGATGTGATTCTCACTTGATTAAGCAAAATGATATAACGTAGTTATTGCTATTTTAGTCCTTGCTAGCCAGATGGTTGAGGATTGTGAGAGTTAGTGCGAATGATTTGAAAGAAAGAATGGAAGAATAATTGTATGATTGTGCCATTAGTGTTACTAGTTGCATAGTAAGTTGGACATGCATCCATTTGTGTTAGAAGGTTTGTGCTTGAAGTTTTGTTCGATTATAATTTGATGACTCTGTTTTTGGTATAAGTTCCTGCTTATGTGAGTGTTGTTGCATGATTGAAGTGTAGTACGTTTGAGGTTATTCAGACTTTCGTTAGTTGGATTTGGTTGAAGTTGAGTAGGGTGACATATTGGAGGACATATGTGATATATTACTTTTACACAGTCTATTGATGGAAGTATTGCTTATGATGTTATGGTTTGACACTTAGAGATTGTACTTGATTGGTGATCCATGGATGATATTTATGGATTTGTTGAACTTGAATTAGGGATTGGTTTAAAAAGTTGTGTCGGTAATCCTAGGATTGAACGTCCTGAGTGTGATTTTGATAAATTGATTAGTGGTCATTGGTTGTTAGACGATAACCGTTAGATCAGTGATCTTTAGCAAACACGTAAGCTGATACTTTTGTTGATTTGGAGTTGATATTTTATGATTCATCTTGTGAATACTTATAGATGAGTATTTGATGTTGTTCAGAGTAGAGTTGACTCAGGGTATTGGGTTGAAATACCTAGACTACGAATTGAGGATGATATCCGGTTGGCAGAGCGTTGATTAACAATTACTTTAGTGATGTGTTGCTGTTTGATGGCCTATCGGTGGATATCTTTGGATTTCTGGTTGAACAATTGTTGGATAGAGTTTAAGTTTAAAAAAAATAAAAATAAAAATAAAAATAATAAAAAATAAAAAATAAAAAATAAAATAAAATAAATAAAAATTAGGTGTTACGTTTGGGCTGGAAAAAAAAATTCATTGTGAATGTTGCATATGACTATTGTTTCCTTTCGAGAGTCAATGGTGCAAGATAAATTAGTATTATTATTATTTTCTTCCAAACATAATCAAGGAGTAAGATAGACATTTATAGCAATTGGTTTGGGACGTTATCTTACTATTTGTTTCAGTGGAGAAGCTGTTTATTGAAGCACAAAATCAAATGAGGTATTATAGTTGACATGGCTAAATTGTGATAGACTATTTCAATGCAATTATCGGTTAAGTATGACTAGTCATTTTATCTGTTATCATGCTTCTTGAGAAACTGTCAACCTACCATAAAGTTAGATGTGTATTAATAAGTTGCCTGTTCATTAGTCTTATTTTGATTCCTGAAAATTTTGTAGAAGAATTGGCTGCTGAGCTTAGTTTCCTTGACTCCTTTTGATCATAATGTTTTGAGTGTTAGCCTCCTAATTGATCCGTAATGCAATAGGGATAGGAATATGCTCCTCAGTCATAGTAAATGCACAATGTTACTGTAGGGTTGAAGACAATTAGGAAAAAAAAACAAACATCATGTTTCAAATTAAAGCCTTAAAAGAGATAGAATTTATACGAAGAGATGAGAATCAAATGAGTTAGATTATACATAATACATCCACGAAGGTTATTATCCTGATTTTGGAGTGGTATTCTGATTTAGTTGTTAGTACAATGCTAATCAATGTAGGTGTTCTTCGTTGGAGATTGCTATTACTGCATATAGATTATAAAACAACTATCCTTGCTACCAGAGGGTTCCTCCTTTTCTGGTCAATTGTATTAAAATCTGATCGCCATCATCAGGAAGTTGCGTATTGGCCTAACTGTCTAGGATCGACAACACGAATCTTGTCCCTCCATTGAGCTTCACAAAAGGAATCACTAATAAGTCTTATAGCTCTCTTTACTCATCTCTTATCTGGTAGTATACTCTGAGCATCATCTCACCCTCCTCTCTATCTACTCATAGTACTCCTTATCTTAACTTCACTATTCGCTCTTACTCTGCTCATGGTAGAAGGCTAGTACAAAGTTCAAATTATTAGAATGCATTCATGGAAATTTTCATTATGGAGATGGGAGTATTACTCAATGAAATATTTTGACACCATGACAGAGTTAATAGTGATACTTTTTAGAATTTTATTGTTATCAAGGCATATTGTTGAGATTGTGGCAATAGCCCCATGTTGGCATATTTGCTTGTCAAGCGAGTGTAGCTTCTATAAAATACTGAAAGGAGAAAGAGCAGCTACTGGAGTACTAAGACTTGGGTTTCCATCTAGGCATCAACCTGAAGTCATGCTTCTTTAGTTCCATCTTGGATAGTTTGAGGATGTTGTTATATATCTTCTCATCTTCATTTAAATTAAGCTCTTGAATTGTTGTCGCCACTTGGGATTGACCTCTTCCAAAATACATTTTTTTTCCTTTCTTCCAAAATTTGTACTGAGCCTCACTGTAGTCCCTTGCTTTTGATGATTTGATTATGATGGATCCCATATAGCTAATAAAAAAAAATATTTTGGCTACTATTATATCTAATGCAGTGATGTTCCTCCAGAAAATCGTGGTACTGATTGTAGGTTTTAATCATACTACTTAGCCATGTCTGTCAAAAAGCATTTTCAGCTCTATGTCATGGCTACTTGCAATAGCTTTTCGGGTCATGTGCTGTCTAAATTTTCGAGCTTATGTTGGACCTTCAGTAATGAAGAAATCATTTTATATGATGGGTACATTTTATATGTTGAACACTGATACTATATTCTTTGCATCACTGACCTCAACTGTAAGTACATGTTTCACCTGTTCAAGCTCCTTCATGGTTGAAATCAAAGTGGCAGTATTCAAAGCATTTTGGTTTTCAACGGTATCAAGCTTTTTCTCCAAATCTTCTTTCTTCTGAGAACTTTCAATGCTTTCCTATTCCAACTTAGTTAAATGGGTCTTGTAGGTTTCAAAGCCTCCTCAACCTCCGTTGAGTAGCAAAATACTCCTTAAGTTTATCACTGCTTTTTTCATCCAAACTCTTGGCTTCCGTTAATTCTTTTAAAATGAGAGTCTTCTCTACTTGGACAGAAGTCAATAGTTCATTTGCCTTCATCAAGTCCTCTTGAATTGCACTTAGTTGTTCCTGCAACTCTGATTCTTTTATCAGCCATGGTTGCTTATGAGAAGCCTTGGAGTCCCGCCATACGGGGTCCCAGCTTTAGAGTTCTCCGTGAGCGATCATATAGTTTTATGAGTGTCACCCATGATAGGGGTGAAGAGGTTTGGGTTGCGAGGTAAGCTAGTACCGCGCTACATTCGACCGTTTTAGATTCTGGAGCAGAGGGAGCAAGAGTTGCTAGTCTAGCTTAGTTGGTAGAGCGCAAGATCTGGCTCATATTTTATCAGGGGTGTCGATCACTCTCCAGCCTGATGCAACCTAAAAGGAGGTACCTATGCGGATTCTGGACCGCAAGGAGCATCAGTTGAGGAACAAGACTATTCTGTTGGTCAAAGCTGATTGGCAGCACCATTCTGATGAGGAAGCTACTTGGGAGCTCGAAGATACGATCAGAGCTCGCTATCCTCATCTATTTACTTGAGGTGCGTATGGTTGGTTTCCATTCCGTATTCATACTATATATAGGTCGTTGATTTCTCTGGTTGGCGACTAATACTTGTTGTGGTTGACTAGTATTTGTTGTGGTTTCCTAGCTAAATTTGGGGACCAAATTTTTGTTAGTGGGGGAGAATGTTAAATACCGAGTTTTTAGGGGGCTGAATGGGAGAAATTCGAAATATAAGGGTTTAGTTATAATTTTCCAAACTTGGAGGGCCTTTATGTAAAACTGCAAAAAAAACTATTTAAAACACTAAATCTCTTCCCGTGAACCCCATTTCCCCCGAATCAGTTCCACACCCGTTCCCTTCAGTTTTCGCCCGACGCCGCCGACCCTGTCGCCGCAGCCCACACGCGCCGCGACCAGCGACGCCGCCGCCCTTCGTTCCCAGCGAGCGAGCGTCACCTTCCGTTTCTTCTCCTATCCTTCTTCGCTGGTTTCGACGCTGAGCCGAGCCCTAGCCGTCGCCTCTCCCCGACGCCGCGCCTCACGCCGCAATTTCTTCACCATCAGCGGTCGTGGACGGTTTCTCATCAACCAAGGTCAAGTGATCATCGACTTCAATTGCCACAGGAGAGGGGAAATTCTAAGGTAACAATTGTTTCCCATGCTTCTTTATATTTCAATTTAGGGCAGAAACTTTGGTTGGGAAAAATTGATAATTTGCTGTAGGTTTGTGTCTTTTCCTGACGTTGGAGTTTGGGTGTTGCCGTAAGGTTTGGAGGTCTCCTTTGATTTTCTAATTCTGCCGTGGGGGGATTGTTGGCAGTGTGTTGGTAGTTGCCGTGAGGGAATTGTTGCCATTAGCTGCCTTTAAGTTTTGATGAATGGAATTGGTTTGTGGTTTAACTCTTTGTTTGGTAAAGAGATGATTGCCATGAGTAACCTGTGGGTGCGATGATGTTTTGAATTTCATCGGAAATTAAGAGAAACAATGGTTGTTTGATTTATTGGTATATTTAATGTGGATTTGGGGGTAATCACCAGCTGTTGATTTCTTGTGCCATTTTGGGGTTAAGTTTTACTTGAGATGGTCTCTTGGTTTAGGCTTAGGTCAAACCTCAGTGGAACCTAACTTTAATAAATAGTAGTAATACTTTACTTATCTTTTAATTTAGGTTAATTATATGATTACGACAATTAAGCTTAACCTCAATATGGTTTAGAGATTTGTTTAGTAATTATTACTATTTTAAATAGTTAAACATCATATCCTTTGATCTAGGATCTTGATTCGGAGCATACAGTTAGTCACGAGGAGGTTCTGTTCATATACGTTCTACAATTATAAGGCGGGTATTTCTCTTTTGTACTCGAGTAGTTTCGTTTACCTTAAAGCATGACTATCTTATGTCTAGTAGGTTGCTTGACCTTGTTCTTTGTCGTTTGTTGTTTTAACATCGCCGTTGATACTTACTCTTCGTTGATCTTCGAGTATTCCAAATTCGTTTCTATACAGTCTTTTGTTGGTTTTCTGTTCTGTAAAGTACCCCTTGTACGCGAGTACTTAGAAGTCCATTAAACACAATTAGGTTTATTTGGCATTAGAAATATCCTACCTATTAGTGTAGGTGCATAATTGTTGGTTTGCGATTTCTGGTTGGTTGTATTGATGCATCGTATACTCGTTGGATTTTATTGCATCGTTGTTTCTCCGGTTGCTTGTGCATCGTATAGCATGCACCATACTTGCACGTTGCATACTAACGACTGTTGGGCTTACATTTAGTTAAGCCGTCGTTAGTCATATTGTTGCTCGATTCACTCAACCACTTGTTTGTCGTGGTAGTTATTAGAGTGCGAGCACCTGTCCTGTTATGCCAAACAGTGACACCCTCACCGTTGCTTTTAGAGGGATATTAGAGTCGTTGGTGGCTCACCCTCACCGTTGTTTTTCGAGGGATATTGTAGCTGTAGTAGCTCCCCCGATGTACCGAGGTTTGGAGTGTAGGCTCTCCAGCATCCTGTCCACTCAACCACACCTTTTGTGGTATTCGTTGTTGGAGTGCGTACAGTTGTCACAACCCTACCCACTCGGTCACACAGATGGGATGTGTTGACGGCTTGACTGGCGTCAGGGGTGACACATGTCATTGCATTATGTGCATACGTATTTCGTTTATGCATTTTTCCTATGATTGTTGCATTTATATGAGCTATGGTTGTTGCACTTGATTAACATGCATGTATATCTTGGTTTTACTATTATCGTATTGTTTTATACATGCTTAGTGTTTATCCGGATTTTATGCTATGTCGTTTTACTATATGTTATGCATGTTTAGGTGAATCTATATCTCTTATGGACTGTACTCTTTTGATTCTCTACTAGTTGTCCTTTATTATGTAATGCTTATTGTCTACTCATATACCCGCAGAGTCCGCCCGGACTCACCACCCCTACTTTCCCTTTTTGTTTCAGATAGCAGGTAGACGTATCTCTTGGAGCCAGGAGAGGATCCAGTTGCCAGTCCCCAGTGTCGAGTTGAGTTAATTTTTCGTATTTGGTTTAATTATTTGTTTCAGTACTTGGAGTTGCATTTTATTCGTTATTGGGTTTTGTCGATATCATAGACTTTTGTGTTCTCTTTGGATTGTAGTTCTTTTCTGTTTAAGGTGGCTAAGCCACCTGTTATCTTTTGTGTTAATATAAACTGCGTGGTGATGTTTTATTTTCTGTTATGATGGCTGAGTCATCTTTTATGTTGAGATATATGTATTATTGTCTCATATTGTCCGCCGTACAGGGGAGATGTTGCCCGATTTTCGAGGAAGCATGTGCCTCTGGGGGCGTGACACTTTCTTTTGCTCTCATTGTAAAGGAGGTAGGTGCTATTTTTCTATCCAAGTGTGCTTCAAATGTTCTTTTTGTCTTCTCTTTACTTTAGAAGGGCTGGTGAATTGCGCCCTTAAAACGATAAACTTGTCTGGATGCTTCTATCCAGGTGTCATAAACACTTGGCTAACAACTAATAAAAACAACATTTATGTTTTCCTCTAGATTAATTGTATCATTTAGAATCACATATAAATAATAGAATTGGATTAGAGGGAATTCGAACATAACATTAAATGACTTATCATCAAATGAAATGTGATGCTTGGCTAGTTTTTTGCAAATGATATAACCAAATAAATTTAAAGTTATCAAATAAGAAATGAGTTACTAATAACAAAAATTTGTATAGTTAGAAAAATAAAAAAATGATTAACGAGATTTTTTCAACCTCGGGCAACTGACCCGGTCTCACAGAAGTTTCCCACCGGCTGCCGGGGTAAATCAGGAAGCGCTCGCGATGGACGGTCTAGAAGCCCAGCGTCCCAGGGTTAGAAAAATAGTCACTAGAGGTGGAGGAGCTTGCGATCGATAATGGATGTGTGGGAGTGGTAGTGTTGACTTTGTTTGCGGCGACTGTTTGGGAAGCTTGTGTAGCAAGTACTATACAAGTAGTTGTTACAATGTATAGTATATACTATTGAATAAAATAAGTTTGCCATTGTAGAAGTTATTTTCAAATAGCTGCTATAACATAAGTTTGACGTTGTAGCAACTATTTTTCAGTAGCTGCTATAACAAGCTAGTCCATTGAGTTTGACGTTGTAGCAGCTACTAAAGTAGCTTAAACAATGTTTAGCAAAAGACTTAATTATTTAGTTTACGATAGTTTTATTCTCTATCATAGCAACATGTTCGTAATCCTAGAAGAGATACTGTTGAGGAACTGCTATACACACGGGAGAAACAAATATGGAACAGGGAAAAAAACAGACACATCAGTGGAAGGCCTTATGATCGAGAATGGAGGGGTGGGAACAATTTTCAAAAGGACTTTTTTTTTTATAAAGCTTTCAGCCTGTACGATGAAGAAGATTGCGGTTGTATTTTCATGCTTTGCTTACATTGCATATGCTATTCTTGTGGCAAACGACCCAGAACGGTCGTTGCTTGTGAAAGAAGGAGCGAGAGGGAAGAAAGACGTCGATGAAGGAAGGAGCGAGAGCTATAGAAGACGTTAGGTAAAGGAAGACGCGAGAGAGAGGTAAATTTAGATTTGGGGTCGCTCACTCTCGAGTGAAGATTTTGCATGGGTGCAGAAGTGGAGAGTGAATAAAAATTTTTTTTTAACACTAAATAATAGAACCGAGAGAGAGAATGGGTAGGAATTTTTTTAATATTACAAAATCGAGTTGGCAGTGCCACGTGAGCGCGTTGCTCACAGTCACTGATGAAGCGTCGGGCACGATATCATTTCTATCTATATATATAGAGCGCGTCGCTCACAGTCGCTCTACTACAGATCGCCCACACCGTGGCCGGCTCGCCTCACTCGAGGTGCCCCCCCTATGCAATGGGATGTGCTTTTTTTAAGTGATTGAGGTGTTAGATCAAATCCATGAAATTAATATTTTCTCAAATATAAACTAAATTTCATGAGATTCTAAAATTTTTATTTTGAATACTATAACCCAAGAGGAAAATCTGAACCTTAGAGAAAAAATCTTATTAGCTTAAATCCACTATAACTTAACTTTTAACTCTTAGATCCTAAAATTTTAAACTCTAAATATATATAATATACCCTTAGAGTTTAAACTTCTCAATTATGTTATACTGTTCAAGTTAAATTTTTAAGATTTTATCTTTAGAGTTTAGATTTTTCAATTGAGTTATAATGTTTAAGTTAAAAAAAATTAAAAATGAAAAGAAAATTTAGTTGTTAAGGAAATATAACAATATATTTAGGATTTATATTTGAAGAAATTTTATTTTTTTAAAAAATAAATAAATAATCGAGATGTCTGAGATATCTGGATCAAATTGAGATATTCGGATTCAGACGGTGATAGAAATTAGGGCACCTTACTTATGGTCGGGTGACGGGTTGAGATTAAAAATATTAATCGGGTGATGCTACGTCAGCACCTTACTTATGGTTGTTTTATTTTATTTTTCTTAGGTCAGAATAATTAATTCAGTATCTTGCGAGAGAAGCCCCTAGGCATTAAATTTGCATTCCTCTAGTTGAAACCGACCCACCCACTTCCTCTTGCCCCTCTCCGCAACGATCCCGCTCCGCCACGATGTGCGAGATGGTTGATTCGGTGGTAGCGTCGTCGATTCTCGAGTTCCTCCTCCGCCGCTCAGACTGCAGCACCGCCCTCGCCGGAGAATGCCTGATCTCACTCCCCGTCTCCTTCCCTCTCTCCTCTCGCCTCGAAGCCTCTCTCCTCCTTCGTCGCCTTTCTGCCGATCTCTCTCGCCGATCTATTTCACTCAGCACCCTCCACACCCTCGAGCACCTCTACCGTCTCCAGCGTTTCCCTTCGCTACTTCCTGCTTTCGCCTCTGTCGCAGTCGAGTGCACTGTCGCTCCCCTACGCCGCCGCTCTTTCTCCTCATCCTCCTCTAACAATGACGCCGAGTTCTTCGACGCAGTCAATAGGATTTGGAACTGTAAGGTGTCTGACCTCGAGCAGTCGGAGGTCTCCGAATTGGTGTCTCCGGCGATGAGAGAGGCGAGAAAGGAGATGGAGGCCGCAGTAGTGGATCCTGCACTGAGGGAGGAATTGGTCCGACGAGAGACTAAGGAATCGGGTCTGGAGGCTCTCATGGTTTTTGTGGAGGAGGCGGGAAAGGAGATGGGTCCGACGTTTCTTGAGGCTGCCGCGGAAGCAGTTCTGGGCTGGGAGAGTGAAGATAGCAGGGCATTAAGCAACCTTGACAGATCTTTGAGAGCACTGCAAGGAAAGATCAAAACTTTTCATTCCTGTAAGTTCCAAACAACAGAAAATGATGCCAAAATGCATCGCTCACCAAGCAAGATGAACGCATCCGGATCAAAGATTCTGTCCGACCAAGGTAACCTTTTTGACTTTTTACGTCTGACCTATGGGTGAACCTTGTTTATGTTAAATTAACTAGCTTTTGATACCAGCAATTGATATTTTAGATGGGAGCAGTAAGGGCTTTAAGTTGACAGGGTGTAGTTCTAGGGGAGATCATGGAGAAGATGGAATGGTTCCTGTAGACATCGACAATTCCACTACTTCTCGAGGAAAGGGTGGCGATCATAAAAATAGCAATGATGTGTTCCGGTTAGAACATTCTAGTCCACTTCCATCTGATGCGAATGCTACAAACAACAATGATGAGACGGATTTTTCCAAGGAAGTTTCTCTTTCTGATGAAAAACCTAGATGCAACTTTTCAGATGCTGGCACCACTACCAGTTTGGATGGGTTTAAAACTAAGAAGCGCAGTTTAATGGACAGGAATGCAACTGCTTCAACATATGTGGTAGGGACTCATCTATAGTACCTTTAACAATTCTAATGCTTCTATTAAAGATTTATTCAAATTTTTTCCCTTGTTCAAGTCTTTGTGGAGCTTGGTTTGCCCTTATAAATCCTTTTTTTGTCGAATATTTAAACAAATCAAGTGAGTATGGAATAATCATCATTTAAAAACACGAGTCACACGACACATGATCATGCAAGCCATGGGAAAAAAAAATTATTCTAGAATGCTTAAGTGCTAGTATCGTGTGCGAAAAACAACATTTAATTAGAGCATGTAAGGATGCAATAAAAAAACTTGGTTGGGGCCACTGAAGCACCAGTTGCTGGTATATTATTGACTTGTAGGACCAATCTTATCTAGGTAATGTTTGAATCTTCTACCTCAAATTGCTCTTTGTAGAGTGAATTGGATGTGTCTAGAGTGTGAATGTCATCCCCACCACGAAACAACACTAGAATCTTCATCTATAATGGAAGAAGCAACATATTTGAACAATTTTTGTGTTGTTGAGACTTGAGAACTTCCTCATAAATAAGAAGATAACTAACAAATAAATATTGAAAAAATAGTGATATAATGTGGAGAGAATCCAACCCTGAGAAGATAAGTACACGCTCACAACCTGTATAAAAGACCTCTTAGTTTGCATTAGTATCCTATGCCAACTTTGATGGGGAAGAGTAGTAAAACTCACTGTATGTCGGCTATGCGTGTGTGCTCATGACCAACTGACCAAGCACAGTCTGTTATCACAAAACTCTATATTTTTTTACTCATCATTACCCTTCTCTATTTACCTGTGTTCCTACAAGCAAATTGTGTTCGATTGTGCCATACCTTGGATCTCCACATTTGTTTCATTTCCCAGATTCAAGGTATTAGTCCTTATATAGTGATTCAATTATATGCACATAGTGATTTTTAAAATCATGTATTCATATTTTTCAAGATCTCTATTTTCTGCCATGTGCAGCCTGTATAATATCCTCCTTAGATGTCCATGGTCAATAACACTATTCGCCATGAAACACTCCTATAATTTTGGCAGCCCTTTGGGAAATATTATTCTCAAGGAAAGCTATAATTGATGATTGCTCATTTCTATCATGTTTTAATCACTTGCACTTGCAGAGTACCTCGTAGTCTCTTGTGCCTTGTGTCAGCAGATGTTATTCCCCAATTTGCATAATGAGAATTTAAACTTTTATTGAGCTTCGTATATTGTCCTCTAATAATTTTTGAAGCTCATGTCATACTCAAATTAATCTATCTGCATTAATTCCCCACTCAATATGAAGTTTGAGCTACAACACTCCACCCTCTGAAAGTGCTTGTTACATTGATGTTTAATTTTTCGTATGGTAATTGCCTGCACTAGAAGCAGCTGGGTGATGAAATCACAATTAACTACTAGCTAGTATTTCTGAATGTGGGCACGAGAAACTAGTAGCTTAAGGGAGATGCCATTCTTCAAAACCCTTGGCACCGACTTTGAAGATAAGGCATATGTTGGATTCGAAAAAATTGGTGGAATATGTTTTCACACTTGTGCTTTATGAACTATATTAAAAATATCCTATCAACCACAATATTACAAAGTTATTGTTTCATAGGGAGATGACAATGATATTGTTTTTCCTGCACCCCTTGTTTAACAACCTCTTGCATCTACAGTGGGATTCTGGTGAAACCGAATCTGGGCAATCCCTACATCGAGGGAAGGAAATGAACAAATTGAGACCAGGTAGGTCAGGTGAAGGAGTTTTTGTCAGGAGGAGAAGGAGGGTATGGAATCCACAAGAGGAAATGACTCTAAGAAATGCTATCGTGCAGTAAGTGTAAATATTCAATTTCAAATTAAATAGCAGTTGTTCACTCTTATATTTGTGAAGAGGAGCCTTGGCGCAATACTAAAGTTGCTGCCGTGTGATTTAGAGATCATGGGTTCGAGTCCCGCAAACAATCCCTTGCAAAACAGGATAAGGTTGCATACAATAAATCTTTCCCGGGATGCCATATTGACTGGAGTTTCGTGCACTAGTCTGCCCTTTGTTCACTCTTATATTTAGTCGACTAACATTCACATTTTGTAGAATTGATTCATACCATACAAGGTTCTACTTGTATAATTTTCCTAATTATTCATTTAAATGTATGATTTTCTTATTTCTTAAATCCCTTATCTCTACGATGAAAGGTATGGTGCTGGGAACTGGAAACTCATAAAGGCCAGCCACTCTGAAATATTTAGTAAAAGAACTGAGGTACTCGTTATAATGACAGAAAGAGCATTTCGGATTAGTTTTCGCATCTATCTTTATTTATTTCGCCATGCTACTATTGAACAGCACGATCTGAAGGACAAATGGAGAAATATGACTAAATCTATCTAGGTGTAATTTGCAAAGATAATTTTGAAATCTTCTTAGCCTAGCAGTTTGCTGTGGAAGAAAAAACCAGAGAGATTGCTTCTGCAAGCCTTGACATTAGTTCTCTGTAAGAATTCCCAAGAACAGCAACTACGTCTCTCTCGATGATTTTTTGTTGGTCTCAGAGTCTCATCAAACGGTTGTCCCTGACCCACGCACCCCACGCACTTCTCGATGTTGATCTTCTATTTGCAGGACCAAGCTTTTGCGACTTGTTCATACCTGTTTTCGATATGCCAAGTGGGATCGTATGAGGTGGTGTATGTCATTGAACTTAATGGTAATTGTGATGCTCTCGCATCCCCCTTAAGTTAAGAGATTTGTTGAATGGGGAGGTGAAG
This sequence comes from Boesenbergia rotunda, assembly GCA_024364735.1. Taxonomy (NCBI): domain Eukaryota; kingdom Viridiplantae; phylum Streptophyta; class Magnoliopsida; order Zingiberales; family Zingiberaceae; genus Boesenbergia; species Boesenbergia rotunda. The sequence continues at coordinate 309,997 of JAGFNQ010002948.1, read as the reverse complement.
TCACATATTGATTCTTAGTGTGAAATGTTGTTTAGTTAACTAGTTAACTAGTCAAGTCGTAGCACATACACATGACATGAACGTATATTTTGATTTTGAAAGATCTTGTTCATTTGAAATTAGTGTTCTCGAGTGGAAATATAAGAGGGAAGGAGAAAGAAAATTAAAATGTGCATACATGATTCATACCCTGTGCAATTTTATGAAGTTTTTTTTCCCGGTGTTGGTGTTCTGGTCAATCAGAAGCCCTTTTGGTTGCTAACATCTTAACTGTTATTTGATGCTTTGATTTTGTTAATTATCCATATTTTGATCACTCGAATCCACGTTTGGTCGCTCAAATCCACGGTCATTTTTCATCTAGATAACTTTTTGTTTTCTGATCGCCTAGATTATTTTTGCTCAACTCGATCCAAAATTGATCTCGCTATGTTGGTGTTTATCTTGATTGGAAGTTTGACAAGGACTTTAGTTGCTTGTATCTGCTCTTGGTTGCTCAGAGTTCTGGTTGTGTGAAACACTTGCTCTCAATATAACTCTTACAAGCATAGGTAGTATATATAATTCATGTTAAGATAGTTAAAATTGTTTGTTGAGCTCGACTTTGAAATTTTTATTGGCAGTCAGGTCAGAGTCTAGTTGTAAGTCTACCCTCGGACTTGAGTTAAAACTCTTCTCATACCCTTTTTTGTCAAAAGGTGATGAGATTTACCTTGTCAGGATCTTAGACTTTTTAACTTGTCAAATGTCCAATTTTGCTAATTCTTTTGGACTGATTTTATCTTACCCATTTAGACTTTTCCTACTAGATGTTCAGTTCTTCAATCCAATATGAACTTTCTGTGCCCGTCCTCTTGACGCATCGAGGTTTTATTTGGAGTTTGATTTTCTTGACCCATGAAGACTTTATGGGTCTAGTGTTTGGTCCTTTGACCTATTAGGATTATAGGGATGATTATGAATAGGATTTAGGTTGGATTTTATATTTTTTATTTATCTCCATTTATTATATCTATTATCATATCCATCTTCATATATATTCATATATATCGGGCATTTAACTTTTATCTTCATTTTCATAGTAGAGGATCGGGTATTTATGTTTTATTCATTATCTTATTACCACTTATATATTTTTTTTAAAAAAATAAATTATTTCAATGAATTTATGAATATTTATTAAATTTTTGAACTTGTCCATTTATCCTCATCTCAGGCTCTTTGATCAATTAGAAATTTTCATAAAAAAGATGAAATATACATTGATGACCAAATAAGAGATCATCTAAGTTTTATTTTCCAAGGTGGATATTGGATAGAATATAGGTAAGATTTTATCATATCCGTCTTCATATTTATATTTGAAAATACTAACACTTGAATATTTGATTAATTAATCAGATCAAAATTTTTTTTTCATATTCACATCTATTAGAATTCCCAATCAAATTCAAAAAATATTATCATCCGAGATTTCTTCTATCAATACCTATATTGATACCTATATACTTGATATACAAATTAGATTTGTGTATTATTTTAAACCCTTAATTATATATCAAAATACGGTTTCTCATATGTATTATAATCTTTCCTGTTTTTTTATATTTGACATCATATTTAAAATTAGAAAATTTATTAATATCTATAAAACACAATTTTACATGTAGACGTGACATTCACAAGAAACTTATGATTCCCGCCTAAATCAAATCTAATTTTTAGATTTTTCTAAACCAAACATATTTTAGATTTTTTAATTAATTTTTTAATTTCTTTTTTTTCCCCTAACCCTAAATAATCCCTTTCTCTGCTCTGCCGCCGCAACCTTTGTCGTTGTCTCCTTCGATTCTGTCATCGTCTCCTTCGATCCGGTCGTCTACATTGTCGCCCTCTCCTGTGCCACCTTCTCTTTTAACTCTGCAGAGGTCTCCTTCGATCCGGTCGTTTACGGTTCCGCCCTCTCCTTCGATTCTGTAGAGGTTTCCTTCAATCCGGTCGTCTATAGTACCACCCTCTCCTTTGCCGCTGTCTCCTTTGATCCTTCAATGGAGTCGTCTTTTTATTCTCGCCTCAACCCCGATCAGGATGCCTACATGTACAGATAGGTTTCCTTATTGTTGCTGTTTTTTACACAATAAAAGAAGACAAATTGAAAGAATTACTACATGTACATTATAATTTCATATCATCATTTTTTTTCCATATTGATGATACACACAAATTTGAAATGTTCATTTGACATTTTTTTTAATTTGGTCCAACATTAATCGAGTATAATTACTTTTAATACTTTAAACCTTGTCTTTATATCACTTTTAAATTCATGTTACTGATCATGCATCATTACCTTGATTTTTCATGAGGATTTTAGAAAATCAAACACAACCTCACAGTGAAATTTAATAACTGTACAAGGATTCCAGTTGACATGAATCCATGATGGAATAAAATTACTTTTCATTTAATAATAAAAATTGACATATATATATTATCACTAAATATGTTATTTGAATAGTATAAGATTCTCGTGCATCGCACGGGTATTACACTAGTTAATATCTATAAAACATAGTTTTTACTATAGTACGCATGCAAACGTGGCATTCACAGGGAGCTTATGATTCCCGTCGAAACCAAATAGGACATGTGATCTTAGCATGTGATCTTTGCATGTTACTTTTCATTTTCATTTTTCATTTAATAATAGAAATTGACATATATATATATATATCACTAAATATGTTATTTGAATTGTATAAGATTCTCGTGCATCGCACGGGTATTACACTAATTAAATAATAAAACAAGGCAATAACTATGTTACTAATTATCTTTTTCGTTTTTGAAAATATTTTCTCCCCTTTTATTTTCAAAAATATTCAACTTCAAACCTCATATAACCCACCAATGGATCTACACGTGTCATCTCTTTTTTCATGAAAAGGATAAAAATTCCCTGCTATTTCGAACCGCCGCCGTGCTCGTTAGAGATTTCAGTCATTTTTTGGTTTTGCGATCTTGGACGGACAATTTTCACAGTGAAGAAATTGGTTCTCATTTGAGAGAGAAAAAAAAATCTCTCCAATCTATTTCAAATTGCCATCGTAGTCTCATCGTCGCCGGTTTGAGATTTTCCATTTTTCACCGTAAAGAAAGGGGTTCTCATTTGAAAGAAATTCTCCATTGTTTTTCTTGTCTTTGTTCGAGCTTTAGCTGCCGTCGTTGTAGTTCAGTCGCCACCACCAATTTGATATGTAGCTCCCGATTTTACAATAGAAAGATGGATGCTGAATAGTTTCCTAGTTATCTCGTATTCTTATGGTTTAAAAGATTGCAAGATACCCCTTCTAATATGGATTATCCTCTTCACGAATAAGATGTTCTTTTGTCAAAAAAAAAAAAAAATTGCAAGATAGATGTTTGAGTGATTGTATTCGAAAAGAACCGTAATATTTATCTTCTTTTGGCAAATGATTTTGTATTAATTTTATGGCTTTTTACTAAAAGGCGTATCTAAGAATTGATATTTATCAAAAGACGTATCATGGTTTCATTGTTATCAAAAGGCGCATCTATTTTAATGAACTTCCTCTTATACCCCTCCTGTCAAATACTGCATCTCTTTCTCTTTCTCAGTAACGAATTCCGAGACAATTACACATGCTTTTTCAGACTTTTTATTTTAAAATAATATATTATGAAATCGGCTAAAAAACGTAAGGTAAAGAATAAAAAATATTTCAGTTAAAAAAATCTCTTCCAACGTGATTGCAAAAATATAAAGAGATGATTATTTATATTTGATTAATATAAATTAATATATTAAATAATATTTAATAAATATATTAATATATAAAAAAACCTATCAAAACACGTAATTTCATATTTAAACGAAGGGTCTAAAATCGCAATAGGAGGGCCTGAATACATTTGTATTCAGGCCAATGTATTCAGGCCCAATGAGGGCCTGAATACATTTGTATTCAGGCCCAAGGGTGGGCCTAAATACAAAATGTATTCAGGCCTCCTTAGGCCTGAATACAAATTATATTCAGGCCTAAGGAGGGCCTGAATACAAATGTATTCAGGCCCTCCTTAGGCCTGAATACAATTTGTATTCAGGCCCAAGGGTGGGCCTTGGGCCTGAATACAAATGTATTCGGGCCCTCCTAGGGCTTGAACACAGATGTGTTCAGGCCCTAGGAGTTGATTTGCTTACGGTTGGATCTCGTCTCTTCCTTCGAGTTATGTGAGGTAATACGTAAATTAGTTTATGTTTCTGCAAAATTTTAAATATATGATCATGTCTACACAAGATAAAATTGCATGCTTAGATGTGTGGTTAAATAATTTGAGAAATTATTTATGCTAAACCTTCCGCTGCACGTAATTAATTTTTAAAATTACGAACCCGCATCCATGTCAACATGCACCCGGTCCCAACAGTTTGGACACCAAAAATATCATCTCCTAGCTCAACTCTAACTATTGATATTGGGTTTTGCGAAATTCAAATATCCTAGGTCCATCAGTGGGTTTTGGTGAAAACCCACTGATAGACTAAAAAACTCCTATTACAACATAATTTATAATCATTAGAAGTTTGGACATCAAAAATATCATCTCCTAGCTCAACTCTAACTATTGATATTGTGTTTTGCGAAATCCAAATATCCTAGGTCCATCAGTGAGTTTTGGTGAAAACCCACTGATAGACCTAAAACATTGCTATTGCAACGTAATTTATAAATTCACTGATAATTTTTTAAAATCAAGTTGATACAGAATCTGCAAAGAATTAATTTTTATCAAGTTTCACGGTCATTTATATAGAAATAAATATGGAATCAAGTTGATAAAAATCAACTTGATAAAATCAACTCCTAGGGCCTGAACACATCTGTGTTCAAGCCCTAGGAGGGCCTGAATACATTTGTATTCAGGCCTAAGGAGGGCCTGAATACAAATTTGTATTCAGGCCCACCTTGGGCCTGAATACATTTGTATTCTGGCCCTCCTTGGGCCTGAATACATCCGTATTCAGGCTCTCCTAGCGTGATTTTAGACACTGCATTTGAATATAAAATTACATATTTTGATAGGTTTTTTATATATTAATATATTTATTAAATATTATTTAATATATTAATTTATATTAATCAAATATAAAAAATCATCTCGTTATATTTTTACAATCATGTTGGAAGAGATATTTTTTTAACTGAAATATTTTTTATTTCTTTACCTAACGTTTTTTAGCCGATTTCATAATATATTATTTTAAAATAAAAAGTTTGAAAAAGCAGGTGTAATTGTCTCAGAATTCGTTACTAAGAAAGAGAAAGGCATGTAGTATTTGACAGGAGTGGTATAAGAGGAAGTTCACTAAAATATGTGCGCCTTTGGTAACAATGAAACCATGATACGTCTTTTGGTAAATATCAATTCTTGGGTACGTCTTTTGGTAAAAAACCGTTAATTTTACCATATTTGTCAACAACTTCTTAAGCTGCTTAACTTTTTCGCGCAAATCTATGTTTGTAGATAATGAAGCTTTTGATTTTTTAGCTGGTAGAATCTTGCCCAAACAATGCACACATCCTTTCTTTTCAGTTTCAAATTCTTGTAATTTTGAAAGCAAGTTATCCTTCTAAAATGTGCAACCTTGTTTGCTTTGAGATGCTTGGGATGTCTCACCCTCAAATACGTATTTTTAATTTCATCCTAAAACATCATTTATATAAAAAGAAGTTATACTTGTAAGAGTGTGGCATACACCAAAGTAAAAAATCAATAAAATAATTGCAGAAACAAAACATATATAATAAAATCTTACAATAACACGAGCAACTTTGTCATTGACAATTGTTTCATTCTTTCGAGTTCGAGTGTCAATATATACCACATAACGTTCAGGCAGCACTCCTTTGTTTTTCTTTTTCTAAAACTAAATAGATTGTGAGTTTCACATAAAAATATATAATTCAATAACAATAAATGCAAATAAATCTTCTTATCAATCACTACTGGGAGACTTTTTGCACCCATACAATGGGTGTTCTTAAGCTTAATACGGTTTTGCTTATTAATTCCACTTATTTTATTGTACAAAGCAAGAACCCCCCACCCCCCCCCCCCCCCCCCCCCCCCCCGCCCGAATGTATTCTTTGATTTTTCTGGTTGGATCACTCATCCAATTTCTAGAATCCATCATAGTGCTATAATTCAAGATATGTACAAGAAGAAAATAAATAAATAGTAATGAGAACTAGAATACATGTTTCCTATTTTAAGGATATATGATAGCTATAAAAGTTTATGGCATAAGATAAATTCAATTTACATAAGAGATAAGAAGTATCTAATTGCTCCACAATTAATCAAAAGGGAAACTACTGAACTTATTAATCAAGTTTCTTTAGTGAGATCGACTAATTTTCCATTCACTAACAATTCAGTTGCAGAATAATTCAATAATATATCAGTTGTTGCTTGCTCAGAATTAACACAAACCTTCCCGCTAAAACACTAAAAATCACTAAAACCTATTGTAACTAGAGAAACCACTATAAATTTCATTTTCATAAAAGAAAAAAAATCTAGATTTAATAGATTTAGCTAGTCCTAAATGCGATTTGAACATTAACACATATTGGTGCTTGTCCAAAATCAAATACAGGAGATGCCTATCTAAAACATTGGGCATATTCAGATAAAAAGAAAAACTAACATTAATTGGGTGAGCATTATGGAGGTCTAACATTAACCTAACACACTTTTGCAAATTCTCGCTCATACTTGGTCTAATGCCAAACACATAAAAGCAGTCAACATGATTTTATAAAACCTTTTCAAAGTAATCTAGGTTCATTTTTTCCTTCAGCAGAATGAAGACTTTCAATTTGCAAGCTCCGACTTAACCAATAATTAACCAAAAAAATAAAAAATTTGTAGAAAACCATCACAATGCAGACCCAATCAATGTTTTTATTTGGAAAAAAGGGACAAGACTCAATCAAAGAATAGAAGGGTCCCTTATTTCTTTTATCGTATCCATCTCCCAAGTTAACAAACATATATCGAATGGTCTCTAAATACACCTCAAGTTTTGAAGCCAAGGCCTTGTAGAACAAATCAATAAAAAAAGTTTTTTATCTCACAAAAAAGAATCATAAGTATTGGTGTCGGAAGCCCAGATCGAACCTGATTGTGATAATGGCAAAGCGTTCAAAGTTAAGTATGTTTTGTGATCTAACATATTTTGCTAAGTGTGCAGGAAAGTCCTAGTTTACCTAGGCACGAAATCATGACTTGAAGGGTTGAGCACGAAGTACTAGTCGAGGATTGGACATGAAGTCCTGGCCGAGGGCTGGGCATCGAAGACCTGACAGAGGGTTAGGCACGAAAAACTGGTTCGGAAGACTAGGCACGAAGTCCTGACCAGGGGTCGGGCACCGAAGACCTGATCTGAAAAATTGGATAGAAGTCTTAGCCGAGCAAGGACAATAGACAGAAGTAGGGACGGGTCGAGGTACGGACGTCTCAAGTCCTGGAAGCATCGGAGGCCAAGCAAAAGTCCAACCGAAGGTGCCGGTTGGCAAAAGGTAACTTCTCTAGAGTGGAATAGGTGAGGACGCATTCCCCGGAAGAGGGAATAGTAGGCGTCGGTCCGACCTAGGATTTCATTTTGAAATCCAAAGTCACTATGGACAAAATCCGACTGTCGAACATGCATTTCATTTCATATATATTATATATTCTTCGTATTTCGGACTAATCCTGTGTTGCACCTGAAGAGATTGGATATCACCAGCTTCTATGGAGCCCGAGAGGTCTTGGGCGCCCAAGAGGACAAGCACCCGAGAGGTCTTAGGTGCTCGAGAGGTCTCGAGCGCCCCTGTGCGCAAAACTCAGCCTGGGCGAGGCTGAGTTAGCGGCAGTCGATTGGTGTTAGCACCAGTCGACTGGTGCTAACACCAGTCGACTAGTGCTCGATTACTGCCTTAGCCTCTCTGATTCTCGTCCTGATCGAAGACTGAGCAACTATAGTCACCAACAACCCTTTCTCTGTCTGACACTGCTCCTCTAGTCCCAACTCTGAGAAGCTTTGAACTAAGTTGTGACCATACCTCGGTGACAAGCCAGAACACTCTGAGATTTTTTGCTCAGTGCATCTGCAACCACGTTAGCTTTCCCTGGATGGTAGCTAATAGTGCAGTCATAATCCTTCAAGAATTCCATCCATCTTCTCTGATGAAGATTCAACTCCTTCTGAGTGAATAAATACTTTAGGCTCTTGTGATTCATGAAAATCTCAAACGTGACGCCGTAGAGATGGTGTCTCCATAACTTCAGAGCAAAAATAATGGTTGCAAGCTCTAAGTCATGAACTGGATAATTTTTCTCATGCTCCTTCAGCTGACGAGAAGCATAAGAGACTACTCATCCATGCTGCATCAAAACTGCGCCTAAACCCTGATGTGATGCGTTAATCTAGAGTACGAAACCATTTTCACTTGAAGACACCAATACAGACACAGACACCAATCATCGCTTGAGCTACTGAAAACTAGTCTCGCAAGCCTCTGTCCAAACAAATTTCATGCCTTTTCTAGTTAGACGTATCAACGGTGAAGTAATGCTGGAAAACCCCTCAACAAATCGTCGATAATAACCAGCCAATACGAGAAAACTACGCATCTCCGGAACTGACTTTGGCTGCTCCCAACTGGTGACAGCCTCGATCTTCTGGGGATCTACAGAGATACCTCTACTAGAAACAAAGTGTCCAAGAAAACCCACAGAAGACATCCAGAAAGCACATTTGCTGAACTTCGCATACAACTGCTCCCACCGAAGCGTCTCCAGCATGATGCGAAGATGGCACGCATGCTCCTCCTCGGAACGGGAGTAAATTAAATCAGGATGTCATCGATGAAAACAATAACAAGCTGATCCAAATACTCCATAAAAACCCGATTCATCAAATCCATGAATACTGCAGGTCAGGATGTCATCGATGAAAACAATAACAAGCTGATCCAAATACTCCATAAAAACCCGATTCATCAAATCCATGAATACTGCAGGAGCATTGGTAAGCCCAAATGACATTACTAAAAACTCGTAATGTCTGTACCGGGTGCGGAAAGTTATCTTCTGGATAACTGAATCTCTGATCCTCAACTGGTGATATCCTGACCACAAATCAATCTTAAAATACACTGAGGTATCCTTCAGCTGATCAAACAAATCGTCAATACGAGGTAGGGGATATTTGTTCTTGATGGTCACTGCATTTAACTGCCTATAATCGATGCATAACCTCATAAAACCATCCTTTTTTTTACAAACAAAACCGGCGAACCCCATGGAGATACACTAGGACGAATGAATCCCCTGTCAAGCAACTCGTGAAGTTGGATCTTTAGCTCGTCCAACTCCTTAGGCATCATACGATACGGAGCCTTTTATGCCGGTGCTGTCCTCGGAATCAACTCAATCATGAACTCGACTTGCCTTCTGGGAGGCAAACCAGGAAGCTCCTCTGGAAATATGTCCAGAAATTCTCGAACCACTGGAACATCCGAGAGCTGAGGGCTACTGTTGTCATCAGCGCTGATCAATGACAATAGAAAATTCTGACATCCGTGCGACATAAGCTTCTGGGCTTGAAGTGTAGAGATAATCGAAATCCCATCATCTCTAGTGTCAATGAATTCCCACAAGGGTTGGTTCGGAGGCTGTAACGTGACCACCTTAGCTTGGCAATCAACTATGGCATGATAAGCCGCTAATGAGTCCATGCCGAGAATGATATCAAACTCTACCATCTCAAGAACTGACAGATCCACAGTGAGAGTATAATCTCCGAAATCCAAGGGACATGCCTTGACTTCCTGCGTGATATCCAATACCTCACCGGATGGCAGAGACACTGACAGACGTTGCGATCTAAGGGTAGGCAACCTACTAATCTTTCCTATAAATAACCGTGATATGAAAGAACTAAAAAAAGCAATTCAACAGGAAATGCATAAACAGAAATCATACCACAGAAGACCGATCCATGGCCCGTTGTGCCTCCTCTCTAGTGACTGCATAAACTTGTCATATCTCTAGAGCTGGAGGTGGCAACACCAAAATCTGTTGCTGCTGAGATGATGAAGGTCTGACAGTCTGCTGGGGCTGATATACAGAAGGCCCAACCGACTGCTAAGGCTGATAACTTGAAGCTCCAGCCGACTGCTGATGCTGATAAACTACAAGCTAGTATGTCGGGTATGGCTGCTGATGAGGGGTACTCATGCCCAGGCATACAATAAATCTAAATTGGTGGAGGAACTGCTTGCTGACGTCTTGTCTGTTGCTGTCGGGACGACGTCTGAGTCTGGTGGCCGCCTCACTGTAGCCTCTGATATCCTGACCGGCCTCTCTGGGGATTAACTGCTACTGATTTATGTTGAGCCTTCAAGGGACAACCTCGACTCTCATGACCCGGAAGCTTACAATAATAACAGATGGGGTTCTCTAGGGACAATTTGGTCTCCTGTGGTCCCTAGATCCACACTGAAAATAATGAGCCCCACCGGTAGCAGACTTCCGGGTCTGCTGAGAACCCTACGATGATCCTGCTGAAAATCGCCGTGACTTCTGGGGTCGAAACTGAGGCCCAGAAGTCTCCTGCGTACTCTGACTCCTGCTACTGCACTTCTGTCCAATAGTCTGCTGTTTCTGAGTCCTTGATGAATCCTGAGTTGACTGCTTTCCTTTCTTCTTATCACCATGCAACTGATGTTGGATCATCTCTATGTGTAGAGCTCGGTCCAAAGCCTCTCGATAAGAAGTAGGAGCCCATCCAGACATACGTAACTGGATATATTCAGTGAGACCCTACGTGAATTGAGTCGTCCGCTCATCCTCTGTAGCCACCAACTTAAGACAAAACTTCGCCAGGTGGTTGAATTCTGCCTCATACTCCAAAATTGAGCGATCTCTCTGATGAAGAGCATGAAACTCCTGCCATCGGACCGTACGAAATGCAATAGGATAATACTTACCCTCAAAAGCTTCGCAAAAAGAAGCCCAAGTAATTGGTCATCCACCAATAATAGTCTTCTGCATGTTCCACCAAGTGACAGTCTGATCTCGACGGTGATAAGTAGTCAACTCTACCTTCTCTATGTCTATGAGGGTCATATAGTTAAAGGTGCCCTCCAAGGTCTCCAACCAGGCACGAGTAGCATACGGATCTAGTTCTCCATGAAACAGTGTGAAACGACCCTTCACAGACGCTGCCAATAACGGAATCCGAGCTCTGTCCAGAATCCAGCCTGCTTGGGCAAGGGGTACTACTGATGGCATTCCAGGGACTGCCAATGGTGGCACTGATGGACCTGCCTCTAATGGTACTACTGGAACTACTGTCAGATATACAGGAGGTACTCTCAGTGGTGGAGGTCTTAGCTCACCCAAAAGGTCCTCGTGAGCTGATCCCCAACCAGTCGGCTCCACCCTGGTGGGCCTCTCAACCTCCTGACTCGTGTCTCTCTTCGCCTCCTATGGCCTCCCCGTGATCGTCGTCCACAACCACGTGCAAAGGGTGGATACAACTCAATACGACGAGGCATACTTATTAATAAAAACAACACGGATTTCTTAGATATAATTTTATCAACATTTAAAACCAACTTACTTCTTGTTGCCGGGAGAGATCTCGTCGCTGCCAAGTCCTAAAACAAAACCATACCCATCCATGTAAAGAAAAAGACTCCACAAAAATATACAAATATGTAAAATACAAATTGACCTCGTAAAACAACTCCGTAAACCCACAAACACCAAAACATTACAAAAACCTAGCTCTGATATCAAAAATTATCATGCCCCAGAGGCACATGCTTACTCGAAAATCGGACAGCATCTCCCCTATACGGCGGACAAGTTGGGATAAATAATACATAACACACCACAAAATATAGCTCAGCTATACCTGGCTGGCATCAAAATAGTAATGTAAATCCACAATCACGCAGTTAATATCTTTATGTAAATTTAAAAGTAGTAGAGAGTCCATAATCAAAATAAAACTCCAGTATAAATCCCAAAAATGAACACGCCAGTCCAGTAACATATAAACATAAATTTACTGCGATAATACCGGATTAATATAATATATATAGTCTAAGAAATAAAAATATGGAACTCACAAAGTGCAGAAAATAAAGCAACTGCAAAAAAATAAACTAAACCCTGAGACAACTCCAAAATGAATCAACACGGTGGGGCTGGTAACTGGATCCTCTCCTGACTCTAAGTAATGTATCTACCTGCTACCTGAAACAAAAATGGAAGGTAGGGGTGGTGAGTCCGGGTAGACTCTGCGGGTATATGAGTAGATAAACTCCATGGCATCAAAAAGATATATCAACAACAGATACAACAGTGCACAGTCTCCAGGAAACAGAGGGCATCTAAGCATGTATAAAATAACGTGAAAACATACGAGATAATGTAGTATCAAACATACATGCATGTCAACCAAATGCAGCAACCATAGCTCATATAAATGCAACAAACACAAAAAAATGCATAAATGCAATAGATGCATATGATGCAATAACATGTGCCACCCTTGACACCAGTCAAGTCGCCAACACATCACATATGTGTGGCCCAGTGGGTAAAGTTGTGACAACTGTATGCACATCAACGAATACCACTTATATATATGGTTGAGTGGACAGGATGCTGGGGAGTCAACTACTCTAAAACCCCGAGATAAAGGGGGAACCACCAACAACTCTGATATCCCTCGGAAACAACGGTGAGGGAGTCAACTGCTTGCCTACAACTCCAACATCCACTGTACATGAGTGGTCGAGTGTGGCGTAACTGGACAGTTGCTCGCACTCTAGCAACTACCACAACAAGTGGTTGAGTGACGAAGCAACTAAATGATTGACGACGGATTAACCATATGGAAGCCCAACAGTCGTCAGTATGCAACGGTACAGTTATGGTGCATGATACCAATATGCACAAACAACCGAATAACAACGATGCAACGACAAAAGCAACAAGTACCAGAAAGCAACGAATATGCAACTAAATTACTAGGTAGGGTGTCTCTAATGCCAACCATCCTAGTAGTGTTTAATAAACATCTAAGTACTCCCGTATGAGCGGTACTTTACAAAATAGAAAATCAACGAGAGACTGTATGGATACAAAATTTTTGATTAAACTCGAAGGTCAAATAAGAAAAGTATCAACGGGCGATATTAAATAACCAACAACAAAGTTTAAGGTCAAGCAGTCCTACTCAGACATAAAAAGACATGCATTTAAGGTAAATGAACTACAAGAACACAAAGGAGAAATACCCGTCTTTTTATGTAGAACGCATCCAAATAAATCTCCTGTCCAAGACCTTGTATCCAATTAGGGTCCTGTACCAAGGACTAAATTTAGCTATTTATTCAATTAAATAAATTAATCAAATAAAATACTAAACATGATTAGGATACATCCTAATCACCACATATATTTAAATAAATCATCAATAACAGTAATTTCCTTCCTAACATAATTAAATGAGGATTAATTCCCTAACTAACCCATGAAAATTAATACCTACCATATAAAACTCGTTGACCACATTAATCGCAGTAACAAGACTACAAGTTATAATTTATACGTGTAAAATACGACAATTCGAAAATCCGGACCAGAAAATTTTTCGGAATTTTTCCGGATAGAGTCTAGGGTTTCGGCCCTACGGGAGGAGCCCAAGGGGCTTTATTGTAAAAACTTAAAACTTATCAAGGGTTTACAGGTAAACTCTTAAATTATGAAAGGGTAAGTAATCTAACCCTAGAGATTTATTGAGGTGGATTAACATATAGTGGAGGGCTAAATAGTTAAAAACCTTTACCTTAAAGGTTTAGTCAAATTACAGAAACTTGAGGGATCTTTTTGCAAAAGTCCCTTTATTAAAGTTCTTCTCCCCGAGCCCTAGCCGCCCGAAGCCAAAGCAGCGACACCGACGCCCGACTCCTCCCTTTTTCCTTTTCTTGCGTGCCCTAGCCGCAAACACACCCAACGCCCGCAGCCAAAACCAGCAGCCACACCTGACGCTTCCTCCCCCTCGCTGCGATTCTTTTTCCTCCTCATCCATCACGATCTCCCCTCTCCGAGTTCTGATCGAATGCAGTCCTTCTCTCACGATCATTCCATCGTAGGCTAACGAGATCGCCATCCCTCTTCCTCCTTGCGATCGGCCGACGCATATCCAGTCGGAGTCGATGTCCTCGATTCCCTCTCTACTCCGGCCACGGGTAAGTTTGCGTTGGATTGAACGCATCTTTGTTCTCATGCTGGTTCGCTAGGTTTTGAGGTTAGTTTGATTTTGAATTGATGGTGAGAGTGGGAATTGTTTTTAAGCATCTGTTTTGGTTAGTGATGAGTTCTTCCTTTTGATCCACTCTGTTCTAGGTTTTTCTTGCTGAGAAATTCAAGTTGTACAAAGACATTGCCATAATCCCATTGGATCTTGCCGTGAGATTCAAATTGTACAAAGAGTTGTTGGATTTTTAAGGGATTTGTGTTTGATTCTTTTGCTGTTCTATTTCTAGTGAGCAAGCGAGGGTGATTTCCATGCGTGGGTTTGAGAGGTATGATTGTTTGCGATACATGCTCTGATTTGGATTAATTCCTAGTAGATGGATAGGAAGTTTGGATTTGGATTGGGGTTTATTCCTGCATAACGTGAGGGTTTGTTGAGTCTTGTTCTTTAAGGTTGAGAGCTTGTCCAATTTCCATCATTAATCTGATTCAAGATTGGCTTGGAATTCTGTATTGATGTTAGTTTGGATCTGGGAACTTTGTTCTCTTGTCATGCGTGTTTAATGTGGAGGTGGATTTGATGCTGTTAAGTTTTCCTGTCCTTACATGGCTGTGAGCTTGTGATTGGGTTGTTTGGGGTTCTCCTTCTGTGAAGTATCAGATTAGTGTTTAGAGGAGTAGCTGAGTTCTGTTTTTAGGCTGCTTGTTACTGCCGTGGGCTTTGTTTTGTGACCTTGTTGATTTGGTATCCTACCGTGACCTCTAATGTTCTGTTAGAGGTTGTTGGTATTTCTTGGATGAGTGGTGAAGCTGTAGATTTCCTCTACATTGTATCCATCTTGAATCCTACATGTTGTGAGCATGGATTTATCTTTGTGTCTTGATCTACATGGAGATCGGTTGGAGTGGATAGGGTGATTAATTTGATACTAAATGATATGGATTATTTGGTAGACTGATCATAGATGATTCGTATGGTGAATTGGTGGCTTTGATATGTGTTTATATGATGTTCTCTGATAAGTTCCAAGAATGGTTCTTGGAGTGGTTAGGTTTGGGTTTAGCTTTGTGGAAGTAAACCTAATTGAGATAGTTGGGTTAATCCTAATACGACTGAGTACTTAGTTGGGTTAGTATCAGTCGGTATGATAGCTAAACTATATCTTTTGGTACAGGACATTGATTGCTTTTGGACTTCTAGACAGGAGGATCTTTCTTGGACACAGACTTCACGCTGAAGGCGGGTACCCTTTGACTTATCTTTTAGATATTGTCATATTGCTATGCAATGTCTATTATATATAGCAGTAAGTTTATACGCTATCATGAGTTATTATTCATGTTCTGGATACTTGTTAGTTATCCCTGAGTTAGTATGTCTGTTCTGGATACTGGTTAGTTATCCCTGAGTTATTATTCATGTCCTGGATACTTGTTAGCTATCCCTGAGTTATCATTCATGTTCTGGATACTTGTTAGTTATCCCTGAGTTATTATTCATGTTCTGGATACTTGTTAGTTATCCCTGAGTTATATTCATGTCTGGATACTTGTTAGTTATCCTGAGTTATTATTCTGTTCTGGATACTTTTAGTTATCCCTGAGTTATTATTCTGTCCTGGATACTTGTTAGTTATCCCTGAGTTATTATTCATGTTCTGGATACTTGTTAGTTATCCCTGAGTTATTATCTGTCCTGGATACTTGTTAGTTATCCCTGAGTTATATGTCTGTTCTGGATACTTGTTAGTTATCCCTGAGTTATTATTCATGTCCTGGATACTGTTAGTTATCCCTGAGTTATTATTCATGTCCTGGATACTTGTTAGTTATCCCTGAGTTATTATTGTTCTGGATACTTGTTAGTTATCTGAGTTATATGTCTGTCTGGATACTTGTTAGTTATCCCTGAGTTATTATTCTGTCTGGATACTTGTTAGTTATCCCTGAGCTATTATTCAAGTTCTGGATACTTGTTAGTTATCCCTGAGTTATTATTCATATTCTGGATACTTATTAGTTATCCTTGAGTTATTATTCATGTCCTGGATACTTGTTAGTTATCCCTGAGTTATTATTCATGTTCTGGATACTTGTTAGTTATCCCTGAGTTAGTATGTCTATCCTGGATACTGGTTAGTTATCCCTGAGTTATTATTTATGTCCTGGATATTTGTTAGCTATCCCTGAGTTATTATTCATGTTCTGGATACTTGTTAGTTATCCCTGAGTTATTATTCATGTTCTGAATACTTATTAGTTATCCCTGAGTTATTATACCTGTTCTGGATACTTGTGGGTTATCCCTGAGTTATTATGCAGCTAGTTCTATATAGTCTCAAGTATTGTCATATCTATAGGTATGCTTAGATATCGTGAGGTATCTCTTGCGTTGACATTGAGAGATCTGTAGAGTTCGGCCAGTATACCTTGTAGGTTACCTGTATTTCCTGTTATAGGATTTCAGACTGAGACTTAGTATACTGAGGACTTGGGGAGGGAGGTATGTGTATCCATCATACACCATCCTTGCATTGTTGCATGCCGGCGATCAGCTGACTCCCTTGTGGTTGAGCCTAATCGTCTTCCGGCACATGATATGCACACACGGCCACTCATGGGTTAGTGGATACCGCTGGGTGTGTGCATTTGCTCTGTACTGCTCCGCTCGTCCGCTCATGGGTAGTGGTTTCGGAGCGTGGAAGCAGGCAGGGATCCCTTCTCTTCCCATAGACCAGAGAAGATGAGAGAGATATCTCCCCCATATATACATGGGGCGGAGTGTTTACTCCACCAGCATCCTGTCCACTCGGTCACTCAGGAGCAGTGATGGCAGAGTGCTGACAGTGTCACGGCTCTACCCACTCGGCCGACACAGTATCGCCTGTCTCGGTGACTTGACTGGTGTTAGGGGGTGACCATGGCATTGCACCATGTGCATATTTTGCATCGTGCATTGTTTGCTTCACTTGATTTCTGCACTTGATTGACATGCATATACTGGATACCTGTATACCTTGGTTTATATGTTGTACTTGTTCCATAGGGATTTATTTCACCCTCTGCAGGATAGATGGATTCTGGTATGTATCTTTATTCAGTATCTTCAGTATACCCTTTCCTATTGTTCATATGGACTGTATCAGCGTAGACTCCTATTGTTATTATAACATGCTATGCATATCTACTGGGTATTCGCTGAGTTTATGGACTCACACCGTTGCCATATGTTTTATTTCAGGTTGAGATACTTGGAGTCGCCAGAAGAGTCCAGCAGCCAGTCCCTACCCATCGCGACCGCAGGATTTTGTTTTACCCTGTGTAGTGGATTGTTTTATATTCTTTTTGCGATATGTATATGTCGTGTGTGTCGGGAGCCCTAAGGGGTTGTTGTAGTTGTTGTTTTGTCATAAGTCGGACCGGTCCGCAGTCAGGTATGTTTATTTTGTGTTTTGGTTATGTTATGTCTTTATTTTGAGGCCTGAGGCCAAATTATTAAACTGCGTGTGTGTTTGGATATTATATGTATGTGTAAATTGTCCGCCGGACAGGGGAGGTGCTGTCCGATTCTCTATTGGACCAGCGGCTCCTGGGTCTCGGGGCGTGACAGATGACTAAGGACAGGAGTAGAGACGGGTCAGGGTTTTGGCGTCTCGAGGTCCGGAGGTATCGGAAGCTAAGCAAAAGTCCACCCGAAGGACTGGGTGGCAACCGTCTCCTGAAAGGAGTAGGTGAAGGGCCAGTTCTCGGGGATAGGAACTCGTGTCGGTTCGACCTAGGGTTTCGTGCAAATCCGAAGTCCGAACCAAGTCCTTAGGCTTAATATTATATGTATCTATGCTTTGTGTTTGTGTATCTTGCAGGTATCAAGAACCGGAGACAAAGCAGTTAAACCAAGCAAAACGGTGTTGGAGGCCCTAAGCAGGGCACTCCCATCATTGGGGGTACCCCCATGTAGCCAGGGCGCCCCCAGCAAGGGGGGCGCCCCCTGGCAGTACTAAAACATACAGTTTCGTGATGTAGTCAAAACAAGTGTCAACCAGGGCGCCCGGAGCGTCCGGGGCGCCCGGATTAGTAGCTGTTTTGCTGTTTCGAAGCCAGAACACAGGATAAGCCCTCACGGGGGCGCCCGGAGCATCCGGGGCACCCTGGTCAATGATCTTATCACCTGCGGCGAGGTAGGCGCAAGGATAAGGTTTGACTGAGTCTTCCGGGGCGCCCCCAGCGTCCAGGGCGCCCCCAGGAGGCCTATATAAGGGGCTTCGACCCCTCTGCTTCAGATACAACATTCCAAAGCCATTCTGATCATTCTGACCGACGACAACACTCTAGAGACAAGGCTTTACGACCGGGAGGCTCCAGGAGGAAGTGCGTGGCACTTCGGAGGTCCAGATCGGCCAAGTTTCAGATTCTTGTTCGGTTTGCTTTTAGTTATTCCGTACTTAACATTCAAATTATTGTTGCTTGTAATTGTACACTGTAAGACGGGTTTTCTCCACCTCCGGAAATTCCGGAAAGGAGACCAATAGTGGACTCACGCCGAGTACATAGGCCTTGGACGTACTGACCCTGGGTGGTTGGGAACCAAGTAAATAATCCCGCTGTGTCCTTGTATTATTGTTTTCTTCGTTCTGTTTGTTTTCCGCTGCTACTAACTTTGAGTCCAGAACGAACTAAAGTTTTCTATGAAGTTTCCGCGAGTAATTTTCACGATCGATATTCACCCCCCCCCTCTATCGACGGCACCGGTCCTACAATTGGTATCAGAGCCGAGCCGCTCTTCACCGGACTAACCGCCGACGGAGCAAAGTCGCCAGGAGTTGAGGGGGAGCCCAGGGGTGAATCAGGTACAATTTTTTTATGTCAAATTTTAAGTTGCATATTATTTGTTTCACGTGCAGGGAGAGAGGGCACTACAAAAATCAGTGCCCTACTCGTAAGAATCGTTCGTCACCAGTGGCAAAGGAGATACCAGCGCCAGGAGTCCGGAAAAACAAGGATCACGTGCAATGCTTCAGGTGCGAGAAATACGAACATTACAAAAACAAGTGTCCGGCGAAGGTACACAAGATTTATGTTCCAAAACTTTTACAAGTTCCTGCACTGCCATGTGATAAAGTAGTTAATTTTTTTGATAAAGTAGATTTACTGCATAGTAAAATTAACTTTTTGCATGTTAAATTATAAAACGTGAATATGACCAAAATATTAGAAATTAATTGTTTAATTCAGAATATCAACTCAGAAATTGATAAAATTAATTCTGATGATTTAATTGATAAAATTAATTCTGATGATTTATCTGATAAAATTAATCCTGATAATTTATCTGATAAAATTAATTCTGATGATTTATCTGATAAAATTAATTCTGATGATTTATCTGATAAAGTTAACTCTGATAATTTTTTTGATAAAATTAACTCTGATAATTTATCTGATAAGATTAATTCTAATAATTTATCTGATAAAATTAATCCTGATAATTTTAATTCAGACAAAAGTAATCCTAAGGATAATTCGGAATTCAAATATGAGAATCCTAAGGATAAATCCGAAATTAATCCTGAAAATCTAAAGATTAATTCAGAAATTAATTCTGAAATTCTTAAAGATAGTCTAGAGATTAATGTTGAAAATATTGAAAATATATCTGAGGATAATTTTGAATATAAAATTCTCCTAGATAATAATTTAATTATAGATAATATTAAAGATTATTACAAAACCTTAACAAATGGCCCAATCTACTCCACCTACTGTGACGATATAGAAAGATATAATCTTAAGGAGGATATGGAACTATCTAAGATAAAGGTCATAATCAATAAAAATTACAAAAATTCAAATAAATCAAAATTATTAGAAAAACATGAAAAGAAAGACAAAAATGAAAAAGACATTTTCGAAATAATGAAAATAATGAATTTAAACCCACAGTTATTAATTAATAATTAAATTTAAATTAAATCTTAATTAAATTCAAATTAAATCTTATTTAAATTCAAATTAAATCTTAAATAAATTCTAATTAAACCAAAATTAATTCAAATTAAATCCTAATTAAATTCAAATTAATTCAAATTAAATCCAAATTAAATTCAAATTAATTCAAATTAAATTCAAATTAATTAAAATTAAATCCAAATTAAATTCAAATTAATTAAAATTAAATCCAAATTAAATTCAAATTAAATCTTAATTAAATATTAATTAAATTCAAATTAATTAAAATTAAATCCAAATTAAATTCAAATTAATTAATTAAATCCAAATTAAATTCAAATTAAAATTAAATCCAAATTAAATTCAAATTAATTCAGATTTCAAATTTAAATTAAATTCAAGTTTCAAATTTTAATTAAATTCAAATTAATTCAAATTAAATTCAAATTAAATCTTAATTAAATATAAATTAAATTTAAATTAAATTCAAAATTCAAATTTAAATTAAATTCGAATTTAAACTTAAATTAAATTATATTCAAATTTAAATTAAATTCGAATTTAAACTTAAATTAAATTATATTCAAATTTAATTTAATCCAAATTAATTGAAACTTAAATTCATTTATTCTCAATTGATTAATTAATTTTCTAATCTAATCAATTCTTAATTAACTTAAACTCAAACTAAAATAAAATTTTACCCAAGCTATAACAATTAAAATTAATAACATTAAGTATGTCAAAGTGGGTTGACATATTCGCGGGTTCACTCGACATGTATCAAATCCGGAATTTGATACATTTTAGAAACTTAAATAAAATTATTTAACTTGTTTGACTCATGCATAACTGCCATGACATGCATCTGCTATTCTTTTAAAATATATGACATGTCATTCATATTTAAATTTTATGCATATATTAGAACGGCTATAGGAAAAAAGAATAATTGAAACTTGATCAACCTAGTATTGGGTGGTGGTGAGATGATAGTACGTTAGGGAAGCCAATTCTAATAAGATCAAGTATACTTGGTCTCTTTAGACTGGTGAAACTAGCCGAAGCTACGTACCGATCCAAGACCCAAGCTAGTTAGACCAGAATTTTTCAACAAGTAATTTTGAAAATGAAATTTCATTAAAAGGCTTTGTCAAGGAAAGGGTTGATGATCCAATAAGGCTACGGCCAAAGAAGGCCTAGTGCCTCGCCAAGACCTGGAAGCCGATTTTTGAAATTCAAATTCAAGTTACTTCTTGTCAAATTCAAATCTAACACAAGCTTCAATTAAATCTTAGAGTTAATAATAAATTAAGAAAAATGATTCAAGCATCTCACAATACACTTATAAGGCAACCATGCTTGCTATATTGTTACATCTAAAATGGGTGAGATGTTAAAGACTAATGAATTGAAAAATATTTTACAAAAATATTTTTCAAAATTGTTAGAATATTTTTCTAAAAATATATTTTCAAAATAGTGCTTCAACATAATAATGTTTTTATGGAATTCATGCTTGTCTGATTGAATATATATATATTATATGTCTTCAAAAATTATATCCTTTGAAAATTGTTTGACTCACTCAATTAGACACAAGCCTCTTAGGACAACACTAAAGTTCCTTAAGGCACTTAGTTAGAGTCAAACGGTGTTGGATGTAGGGGGGCTGTTTTGTTCTTTTTATTAAAAATATTTTTCGAAAACTGCACCTTAATTTGCATTACATATGTTTTCAAAATTATCTTCTTTCCAAATTATGGCTTCAAAATTTATCTACTTGAAAATTATCGTTTCTTTTGATCTGAATCAAACCTTAAGACTCAGAGGAAGAGTACTTGTGGTCAACAAGCTTCCCAGGACTGGGTCAAGTTTAGGGGGAGGTCAAATTAAAAGAATTATTAAATATTTCAAATGTTTTCATGCGCGATATTTTCAAAACCTGTTGAAAACATAAGTATTCTTTCAAAATACTATTAATTTTCCCAAAACAAAAATATATACTATTATTTTCAAAAATTTGAAATAATGTTTTGCTTGAATTGGAAAATTCTCCAGGACACTTAGGAAAATGTCTTTGTAGTCAACAAGGTTTCCTATGATTGTGTCAGACTGGAAGATAAACCAAATCAAGTATTATGACTTCAAAAATTTATTCATTTTTCAAAATATACTCACTACTTTTCTGAAGTTCTGTGACTTATGTAATTATTTTTATATTTACTTGAGTTTGAAAAATTTTCCAGGACACTTAGGAAAATGTTCTTGTAAGTTAACAAGATTTCCTAGGATTGTGTCAGACTGGAAAAGAAACCAAGTCAACTAGTATACTTTCAAAATGCATAATTCTTTGCAAAAATTACTTATATTTTTCAAAGTCTCATCTTTTTCAAAAATAGTAAGTACTTGCATGCTCCAAAGATCATTTTTTCAAAATATTTGTACCTTCAAAAATCTGTTATTTTCTCAAAAATATTGTCTATGTCTTATGAGTTCAAAATACTCAAGTATTAGTTTTATGATATGCTTTCAAAAATTTAGTAGTATTTTCAAAAAGAACCAAAGGTTTTCATTGTTGGTGCAAGTATTTTTTGGGTTTTTTTTATGTATGACAAAGGGGGAGAGGTGTGCTTAAGTTAGAAAATGTGCTTAAGTTAGAAAAAAAATTTCCAGGATCAAAAATATTTTTTCAAAACTAAGGTCATTTTTTGGTTGATCCCAAGGATAGTTAGCCCCTTCAACCAATCTAACTTAAGTTATTGTCAAACATCAAAAAGGGGGAGATTGTTGGTGCAAGTTGCATCAATGATGTTCTTCTTTAAGTGTTTTAATGTTTGACAATACACTTAAGTCAATGATATATTGAACAGACAAAGGGGAGCAAAAGTGAAGTAAACTAAGCTGAAGAAAAGTCCTAGTTAATCTAGGCATCGAAACCCTAAGTCCCAGCAAAGGGATGCTGGGCACCTAGCGAAGGGCTGCTAGGTATCGAAACCCCAAGACCTAGCGAAGGGCTGCTAGGCACCTAGCGAAGGGCTGCTAGGTATCGAAATCCCAAGACCTAGCGAAGGGCTGCTAGGCACCTAGCGAAGGGTTGCTAGGGAATGAAGACCTAACGAAGGGCTGTTAGGCACCTAGCGAAGGGCTGCTAGGTATCGTAACTCTAAGACCTAGCGAAGGGCTGCTAGGCACCTAGTGAAGGACTACTAGGCATAGAAGACCTAGCGAAGGGCTGCTAGGCACCTAGCGAAAGGCTGCTAGGCATAGAAGACCTAGCGAAGGATTGCTAGGCACCAGGCGAAGGACCGCTTGGTAACAAAGACCTAGCGAAGGGCTGCTAGGCACCTGGCGAAGGACTGCTAGGGAATGAAGACTTGGTCCGAGGGACTAAGCAACTTAGGTGAGCGATGACTATGGACAGGAGTAGAGACGGGTCAGGGTTTGGGCGTCTCGAGGTCCGGAGGTATCGGAAGCTAAGCAAAAGTCCACCCGAAGGACTGGGTGGCAACCGTCTCCTGAAAGGAGCAGGTGAAGGGCGAGTTCTCGGGGATAGGAACTCATGCCGGTTCGACCTAGGATTTCGTGCAAATCCGAAGTCCGAACCAAGTCCTTAAGCTTAATATTATATGTATCCATGCTTTGTGTTTGTGTATCTTGCAGGTATCAAGAACCGGAGACAAAGCAGTTAAACTAAGCAAAACGGTGTTGGAGGCCCTAAGCAGGGCGCCCCCATGTAGCCAGGGCGCCCCCAGGCAGTACTAAAACATGCAGTTTCGTGATGTAGTCAAAACAAGTGTCAACCGGGGCGCCCGGAGCGTCCGGGGCGCCCGGAGCGTCCGGGGCGCCCGGAGCGTCCGGGGCGCCCAAATTAGTAGCTATTTTGCTGTTTCGAAGCCAGAACACAGGATAAGCCCTCACGGGGGCGCCCGGAGCGTCCGGGGTGCCTTGGTCAATGATCTTATCACCTGCGGCGAGGTAGGCGCAAGGATAAGGTTTGACCGAGTCTTCCAGGGCGCCCCCAGCGTCCAGGGCGCCCCCAGCGTCCAGGGCGCCCCCAGGAGGCCTATATAAGGGACTTCGACCCCTCTGCTTCAGATACAACATTCCAGAGCCATTCTGATCATTCCGACCGACGACAATGCGCTAGAGATGAGGCTTTACGACCGGGAGGCTCCAGGAAGAAGTGCGCTGCACTTCGGAGGTCCAGATCGGCCAAGTTTCAGATTCTTGTTCGGTTTGATTTTTGTTATTCCGTACTTAACTTTCAAATTATTGTTGCTTGTAATTGTACACTGTAAGACGGGTTTTCTCCGCCTCCGGAAATTCCGGAAAGGAGACCAATAGTGGACTCACGCCGAGTACATAGGCCTTGGACGTACTGACCCTGGGGGGTTGGGAACCAAGTAAATAATCCCGCTGTGTCCTTGTATTATTGTTTTCTTCGTTCTGTTTGTTTTCCGCTGCTACTAACTCTGAGTCCAGAACGAACTAAAGTTTTCTACGAAGTTTCCGTGAGTAATTTTCACGATCGATATTCACCCCCCCCTCTATCGACGGCACCGGTCCTACACTCATGTCTATACCCTCTATCTTGACAAAATTCTAAGAATCGTTGATTTTGAAATTCACCTCCATGATCACTTCTAATTGTCTTAATTGTTGATGATTTTTCATTTTCAACCCTTCTACAAAAAGAAATAAAAACATCTAAGGTTTGGTCCTTATATTTTAGAAAATAAGTCCATGTATATCTAGTAAAGTCATCAATGATAACAAAGCAATATCTACTTCCATTCAATGATGTGATAGTACTACAATCAAATAGATCCATGTGAAGTAAATCTAAAGCAGTAGATGTACTTACAACGCTTTTACCATTATGTGCAGATTTTGTTTGCTTACCCATTTGACATGCATCACAAAGTTTATCTTTTTCATACTTGATGCTTGGTAAGCCACGGACTAATCCTTTGTTGGTCAACTTCCGGATGTTCTTCATGTTAACATGTGCTAGCCTCCGGTGCCAAAGGGTGGACTCTTTGTCTTTTGACATGAAACACTTAGCAAAAGCATTAGTAGCACTTTTAAATGAAACTTGATAAATATTGTCTACTCTTGTTCCTACTAGTACCGTGTCCAAGGTGTCATGTTGTCTAACTAGATATTGACTTGGTTGAAAATCAATTGTGTAACCCGTGTCACATAATTGACTGACACTTAGGAGATTAAATATCATCCCCTTGACTAGAAGGATATTTGAAATTCTAAGACATTCAGATATTTGAATGTCTCCTATTCTTATAACCTTAAGACTACCATTGTTACCAAATGAAACATTACTTCTACTTTTCTTGTGAAGTGTGGTAAACAATGATCTATCCCTGGTCATGTGTTTGGAGCATCCACTATCAACGAACCAAGTTGATAGATGCTCCCCCTCAATCATAATCTACACAATTAAAAAATTAGAAGTTTTAGGTACCCAAACCTTGGGACCTAAAGCGCCAACTAAACAAGACTTAGGCACTCATGCCTTGATAACTTTCTTTTGAACCTTGTGTGTCCTAGATTGCCTCATATCAGTCCTAGACATCAAGGACACGAATGAAGGTTCTTTGGGTCGGTAACCAATACCGGCCCTATTGTAGACTGCCGTTTGGGCATTCAAGATCATGTCTAGGGTCTTAGAGCTAGTTGAGAACTTCTCAAGAATATTCTTGAGTCTCTCAACTTTACTCTTTAATGATTGGTTTTCTTCCTCTAATGATTCATCATGCAAATTATCAACATCCTCAACCCTAGAGGATTTCAAATTTTCAACCTCAAGTTTCAATGACTTAATCTCATCTTCTAACAATTCAACATGCAAGTCATCTATGTTATCATCCCTAGATGCTTTTAGTTGTTCAATTTCCAATTGCAATGATTTAACCTTATTTTTTGACTTCTTTAGCATATTGGTTAAACATGCAATAGCTCTATAATATTTCTCAAGTTCGGGAGAAGTTACCTCTTCATTATCCGAAGATGATGAAGCCGCGTTTGAGGAGTTGGAAGATTCATCACTGCTCTCTTGATCTCCCAATGCCATGAGTGCTACATGCCGTGTACTCTTCTCCTCCTTCTCTTCATCGGATGAGCTTGAAGAGGATTCATCCCAAGTGGCCTTCAAGGCCTTCTTCTTCTTCTTGGATTTTTCTTCTTTCTTTTTGGATTTCTCCTCCTTCTTCTTTAGCTTTGGGCATTCATTCTTGAAATGCCCTTTCCTACCACACTCATAGCAAGAAACATTAGTCTTATCAACTTTAACTTCACTAGAGTTACCTCTACTCTTGAAGCGTCGACCCCTTCTCATCATCCTTCTCACAAAATTTGCCATCTTGGAGGATGATGAGCCGCTGCCATCTTTCTCGGAATCGGAATCGGACTCAGATTCGGAAGAGGATGAAGATGAAGTGACTTCCTTCTCCTTTTTCTTCTTGTCCGATCGGTCCCCTGCAACTAAGGCAATCCCCTTCTCCTTGGGGCCTTTGTTAGCCATTTCATGCAATTCCATTTCACAAAACAAATCATCTAACTTAACAATTGATAAGTCCTTGGATACTTTGTAGGCATCCACCATGGATGACCACAAAGCATTCCTTGGAAATGCTTTTAGCACATACCTCACAAGGTCGTGATTCTCGACCTTTTCATCAATCGAATGAAGCCCATTGAGGACTTCCTTGAACCAGCTATGTAGTTCACTTACCGATTCATTCTCCTTCATGGAGAGATTTTGAAGTTGATTGAGGAACAAGTTCCTCTTGGCAATTTTTGAATCTCGGGTGCCCTCGTGGAGTTCGATGAGCTTGCTCCACAAGTCCTTTGCACTTGTGAAAGGACCAACCTTGATGAGTTGGTCTTTGTTCATGCCGCATTGTAGAGTGACAACCGCCTTCGCGTCGGCTTCACTCTTTCGAGTTTGTTCAGCCGTCAACCGCCATGATTCAAGTTCCTTGCCTTCATCATCCTTTGGAGGGGTAAAACCCTCCTTTACAGCGAACCAAGTATTGATGTCCATCTTAAGATAGTACTCCATCTTTGATCTCCAATATTAAAAGTCAGCGCCATCAAAGAAGGGAGGTCGGGTGGTGGAGAAACCTTCTCTCAAAGCCATGAATGATAGCTCTCAGTTGTTAATCCGTAAAAACAGAGTCCCAAACTCTGATACCACTTATTGGAACCCGGATGGCTAGAGAGGGGGGGTGAATATAGCCAAACACTTGGACTTAGAGCTTTTATCAGATTTCTGCACTCAATTCGTTAGTAGCACCGCAGTGGAAACAATGAAAGTAGAGAAGTGCAGAAATGCAGAAAACAAAAACAAACTAGAACAGTCAAACAAGATCGCTAACAAGGAGGGTTTATAAGGTTCGGAGATAACTTGCCCCTACTCCTTGGCGTGCCCTTAAGGTGGGCGATCCCTTGATCGTCGACAGATCAAGCCCCGGTGAACACCGAATAGTAAGCAACCTCCTTCTCGATGGAGAAACCTCGCCACAACGTTTCAATCAAGGATATAGTTTAAGCACAAAGAACACAAGAAGGATCTTACTCATCACTTAGCAAAGACAAGAACACAGCAAGCTCCCTCTGAGCTCCACCCAGCGACGATCTCACGCAAGAACCCTTTCCCAGTGTCTTCTCGTTGTTGGACTCGAAGCTTCTTGTTCCTTCCTCCAAGTGCTCAAGCAAGGGCTGGTTGCTTCAAAGATCAGACTAGCTTTCTCAAGAGTGGATGATCAACAAGGAGCACAAGCAGGCAGCAAGTAATCACAGCTCAAAACCAAGGCAACAACAACTTCTTCTTGCTCTGGTTCACATCGCTCCTTTTGTTTCCCTCTTGAACGCCAGGTGACAACATCTCCCTGCAGCTTCCAGCTGCTCACCTGCAACCACCAGCCACCACTGAGCTCTTCTGGACTCCCTGAGCTTCCCTCAAACCAACCCCTGTCAGCAGCTCCAGCCAGCGCCAGTGCCCGTTGCAACCTGAGATGGAAAAACAGACAAACCTGCTCCAAAGAAAGACCTCCATTGACTCTCCTTGAGTGTTTGAATCTTTCCCTATCACCTGCAGCTTAATCAGAGTGTTAGCACAGCATATCAAGCAGAAAATCGTGTATCAGATGTTAAGCACAGAGAATCGGATACCTTCAGACGCGTTCAGAGCGTCTGACAGTGCATTTTGAATTAAAGTGATCGGTCACCCGACCGATCAGAGAGCATCCTGATCGGTCACCAGACCGATCAGGCTGGGTCTAGACCGATCAGGCTTCATCCTGATCGGTCCCCAACGCTCAATCAGAAATCGCGATTTCTTTGGGACTCTCCTGGATCGATCACCAGATCGATCCCAGGTTGTGGATCGATCACCAGACCGATCCACCCCTTTATTGGGCGATTTCTGAGCTTCACAGTCCAAACCTCCTGATCGGTCACCGGACCGATCAGGGAGGCTCCTGATCGGTCACCAGACCGATCAGGTCATGACCAGACAGATCAGGCTCCGTCCTGATCGATCATAGAGAGAAACCTGCGACGCTGGATCGTTCTCCAGAATGATCTGCACAGTGATCCTGATCAGTCCACAGACCGATCAGGAGTAGATCAGCAAGTGAACTCAACCTCACTGTGTGCTCCCTGATCGGTCATCAGACCGATCAGGAGCCAAACAGTGGGTGAAACGCATACTCCCTGATCGGTCACCAGACCGATCAGTCATCGCTGGATCGGTCACCAGACCGATCCACGAAGGAGCACCTTGCCAACTCCCTGATCGGTCACCAGACCGATCCAGGGGCTCCAACCTAGCCCTCCAAGCTAGGACCTGACCCTCCAAGCCAGGGTTTTTCCACTAACTCTCCAGTTGGGACTTTTCACCTAACCCTCCAAGTTAGGACTTTTCACCTAGCCCTCCAAGCTAGGACTTTTCACCCAACCCTTCCGAATTAGGACTTTTCAACACCTAGCCCTCCAAGCTAGGATTTTCTATACCTAACCCTCCAGGTTAGGATTTTCCAACACCTAGCCCTCCAAGCTAGGATTTTCCATAACATGCCTAATCCCCGATCAGGACTTAACCATAATCATAATAATCATCAACCTAAACTAAAATCGATGTCAACACCAAAACAACAATCAGGGTCAGACTGCATCAACAATGATGATTTGACTTGAGACATGTGTATTAGTATCATACACCATCCTTGCATTGTTGCATATTGATGATAATTGGCTCCATTGTGGTTGAGATAGGTCATCAGTCATATTCCTGCCCACTCGATCACATAGATCTGATGTGATGGTAGCTGGAGGTGACACATATCATTACATCATATGCATCATGTACATTTGATGCTTCATTGCATTTTCTTGTGATTACTGCACTTGATTGAACCATATTTGGATGCATATGGTTGACATGCACATACAGGTTTGTGCATACTTGACATCTTTTATTTACATTCTCATGTGGTTTCAAGTTGTTCTATTGCATATTTCAGGTTTTATCGAT
Source organism: Boesenbergia rotunda (assembly GCA_024364735.1). Taxonomy (NCBI): domain Eukaryota; kingdom Viridiplantae; phylum Streptophyta; class Magnoliopsida; order Zingiberales; family Zingiberaceae; genus Boesenbergia; species Boesenbergia rotunda. The sequence goes on along the minus strand of JAGFNQ010002948.1, from coordinate 280,143 downwards.
CATTATACCATAAGTGTTGGTCCAGTTCTGCTATGTGTATTTATTATGTTTGTTATGATTGTGTACATATTTTGTTACAACTTGTGAGACTGTATATATTTTGATCTCCTTACACTATATTGACCATGCACTATCTATTTTTTATTACCTGCGGAGTCATCCGACTCACCACCGCTTTGTTTGTTTTCATTTTCTCCATGTAACATGTAGATACCATAGAGTCGCTTTGAGTATCCTGACTGTCAGTCCCACGTCACATCCGAGGATGTCTTCCTTATATTCCTTCTGTTATTATTTTCATTTTGGATTTACTTGTCGTGGACTTGCTCTTTAGCCTTGTGGCTAATTTTGGTTGTATTTGTGATTATTGTATTAAGCCAGGTCGGCTCACAGTCATTTATGCTTTATGTCTTCCGTTGTAATGTCTTTGTTTTTACTTCAACTGTGTGGGTTGCATAAACTGTATGGTTGTTAATCCAGCCATGTGGCTGTAGTATAAACTATGTGGTTGGGGTTTTCTTTTATTTCCAACCGTGTGAGCTATTGATATGTATCGTAAAGCGGCGTGACTATTATATCCAGGATTCATATGTTATCCATACAGGAGAGATGTTGTTTGTTTCTCTAGCAAGCCTTGTCCTCAAGAAGTGACAGTTTTCCTTTCGATTTATCCTCAAATTCTCATGGGATGTGAATATTGTGTTTTTGGCATCAAGGTCGTGTTAATGCAGTAGATCCAAAACACAATTCAATACATCACAGAATTAATAAATCCAAACATGTAGTTAATCAAAAAACGATGCTTACATCACATAGAAGTTACTCCCTAATCCTAGAATCCATTAATTAGCTTATAAATGCAGGATTACAATCCACAAGCATGATCAAATCCATCGAAATTCGATACAATTCCATAAAAAAGTAGAAAAAGTGGAGAAAAGCTTAGGCTTTATCGTCGAATGATCTTCCTAGCCCCTCTTGATCATTCTTTGATGCATGGATAGTCCTAAATCACCTTGCTAACACCTCCTCTGGCTGTCTTGGGGTCCTTGGACGATCCCAAATTGATATTCCCAATCCTAAGGGGAGGATCCCCTTAAATAGTGTTGGAAATCGAACGTCCGACACGACCCGTACCGTTGAGCATGGGTGACCGTGTTGGGCTTGAAGAATTTTGCGCTGGGGCAAGCACGGTCCGTGTTGTTCGGCATGGCCACCCATGTTTGCTACGGCAAATGAGGCATGGGACATTGTGTGGAAATGGCCGAACAGGGCACTGCCCGTGCTATGGGGCACAAACACCTGTATCTAGCCATGGAGCTTCAAACTCTTTATCTTCAACACCGATTTTGTTTTGATTCGTGTCTCTTTCAATAAATATGCACAAGAGAATATCTAAGAGTAATAAAAGCTAGAATTGAAGCAAAAGATATCGATAAAATATAATCTATGCATGTAAAGTAGAGCAACAAATAGCATGAAATTACCATAAAAACTCTATACTTTTCATGCTCCATGTTCTTGCATGACAAGTGCTAAAGCAAACTCCCAAGACTTCATCTTGGGATAAGTAGTGTGGATGACAATAGGACAAAACGAATGATTCGAATGGTGTTGCACCCACTTCGAGTGATTAGTAGAAAACTAAAGTGAAAAGTGTAGGATCGGTGCCATCGATAGGGGGGTGAATATCGACTTGAAAAATTCGAAAGTATGTCAGAAAACTCTCGTTAATCGTCTTTCTATCAGGTTAGTATGCAGCGAAAAATAATAAATCAAGAAAGACAAACCATAATTGACACGCGGGTTTTACTTGGTTCTCAACCCCCTAGGGTCAGTACGTCCAAGGCCTAAGTACTCAATCGTGAGTCCACTAATGGTCTCCTTTCCGGACTTTCTGGAGGCGGAGAAACCCGTCTTACAGTTATGTTTACAAGTAAGGAATAAAAGAAATTAATACGTAAATAAAAAGCAACCAAAACAACTCGACCAACTCTAGAAGTCCGATTCATCGCACGCTTCTTCCTAGAGCCTCCTTGGTCATAGAGCTTTGACATGAACGTTTTTTCTTTGTAGAGAATGCTTAGATTGATGTGGAAATTGGTGATCTGCATGGAGGGGTTGAACCCCTTTATATAGTAGTGTCCAGGGTGCCTGTGTTGCTATGGGGCGCCTGCCACGTAGCGGTCAAAGTTCATCCTTCACACCGAATTCGCAGCAGGGATAAGGCTTCTTTCCCAGGCGCCTGGGAAGCCACAGGTGCCTGGCTTGCCAGGCGCCTGGGAGTGAGTTGTCCCAATTGGGGCACCCTACAAGCCTGGGGGCTGGGGTGCCTGATTCAAGTTAGGCGCCCTGGATGACCTTCCCAAGCAGCTTTGCTTTGTGTTTCGTTCTCCTATCTTGCCCCCAACTTCAGGTACCTGCAAGACAACAAAACACACAACAAAACAAACATTCTTAGCCTTAATGAATGGTTCTGACTTTGGATTTCACCCAAATCCCTAGGTCGAACCGACTCCTAATGTTCCTTTTACCAGGGAACGCGTCCTCACCTACTCCATACAGGAGAAGTTGCGTTTGCCAATCGGAACCTCCGATTGGACTTTCGCTTAGCCTTCAAGATTCCGAATCTCGAGACGTCCGATCTTGACCCGTCTCTACTTCTGTTCGTGATCCTCGCTCGACTAAATCTTTTGCCAACCGGGACCTCCGACTGGACTTTTGCTCGGCCTCCGAGAACTCGGATCTCGAGACGTTCGATCTCGACCCGTCTCTACTTCCGTCTGCCATCCTCACTCGGCAAAGACTCCGTTGCTCAATCCCCAACCAAGACTTATTGCTCAGTCCCCCAGACCAAGACTTCGTGCCCAACTTCACTCACCAGGACTTAGTCCAACCTAGCTTCACTTGCTAGGACCCAGCTTCACTCACCAGGATTTAGTTTACCTAGCTTTACTTGCTAGGACCCAGCTTCACTCACCAGGATTTAGTTCACCTAGCTTCACTCACTAGGATTTCTTCAACCTAGCTTCCCTTGCTAGGACCCGGCTTCACTCACCAGGATTTCTTCAATCAAAATCACTTCGTTGCTAGTCAACATAATCCTGACTAGACTTCCTCAATCTTTGGATAAATGTAATTCCAAACCTCAAGTCCGGTTTGGTTTGATTCCTTGGTCAAACTGACCAACCCTGGGTTTTGGTTCACTCTGCCAAACATCAGATCCTGTTTGGCTAACCCGTTGTCAACCTGATCAACCCTAGGTTTACCTTACCAAACATAAGTTCGTGTTTGGTTTAACCCTTGATCACTTTGACTAACCCTTACCTTGTCTAACATATATTATTACTAAATTAAGTATATTGTTAAACATCGAAACCCTAGAGGAGGATTGTTCATCACTAATGCATTTTGCACCAACAATCTCCCCCTTTTTGATGTTTGACAATAACTTAAGTCAGATTAGGTCTAAGCGTTAAATCTAGGTTTAATCCTCGGGAGAAATCGAAAAAAAATCTAACTTAAACTCCTCTCTCCTCCTTTGTCACACATCAAAAAAATTACAGAAAAAAAAACTTGCACAAACAATGAAATTTTTTGAAACGAATATAACATAAGCCTTTCTCCCAGTTTTGAAAAATGCTTAAGATTTTAAAAAATTATTTTCAAAAAGAAACTCTTTCCCTCTTTTAGTTAAAAAAAATTAACTACATATTTAGAAAAATATTAAAAACAACTAAGTCCCTTTTTTTTAAAATTATTGTACCAAAAAGATTGAATTTCCCTAAGTCTGACACAAACCTCGAAAACTTGTTAACCATAAGAAAATTCCTATGTATCTTAGGGATTTTCCATCAATGTATTTAGTTTTAAAAAATAAAATCTTTTCTTGATTTGGTTTCTTTTCCAGTCTGATACAATCCTAGGAAATCTTGTTAACTACAAGGAAAATTTTCCTAAGGGTCTTTGAAAATTTTCCAAATTCAAGTAAAAACTATTTTCATGAATATTCCAAAAGTTAAAAGATTTTCGAAATATAGTATTTTCAAACGTATTTAAAAGCCAAAAAGATTTTCAGCATGAGTTTTGAAAATAGAATATTATGTTTTCAAATGATTTTGAAAAGATAGTGTATGAAAACATAATAAATTTAAAAATTTTAATAGTTCTTTTAATTTGACCTCCCCCTAAACTTGACACAGTCCTAGGAAGCTTGTTGACTATAAGTGATCTTCCTCTGAGTCTTAGAGTTTGATCCAAACAAAAAGAGTTTTTTAAAAAAATATTAAGGAGTATTTTGCGATAATCAAGAATATAGTAATTTCCTTTGACTTGGACTCCCCCTAAATCTGACACAATCATAGGAATTCTTGTAAATCATTAAGAAATCTTCCTATGTGTCTTTAGAGTTTATCCAAATCATCAGAGTAATTAAGACAATTTTTGAAAAATATTTTTGGACAGAGTATAATAATTTTCAAAGAAGAAATTTTTGAAAAATATTTTGAAATGACATAATAATTTTTAGAAAAATATTTTTTGAAATGCATTTTGAAATAATAATTTTTTAAAATGTATTTTGAATGAGTTGATAATAATTTTGAAGCATAAAGCATTTAGAAAAGATATGACTTTTTGAAGGATAATTTTTAAAAGAAAAGAAAACTCTGTCTGAACCTGACACCTTTTGGCTATCCCTGTTAACTATAAGGACATCTACCTAAGTGTCTTAAGGGACTTTAGTGTTGACCTAAAAGGTTTATGCCTAAGTGTGTAGGTCAAATAATTTTTGAAAAGATATATAAATTTTTGAAAAACATGTATCTATAAGTAAGCAATCAATCAAGCATGAAATTCATAAAAACATTATTATATTTAATCAACTATTTTGAAAATAGATTTTTAAGAACATAACCTAAAGATTTTGAAAACATTTTGAAAAATATTTGTCAATTAATTAGTCCTTAACATCTCACCCATTCTATGTGTTGTAATACAAGCAAGCACGGTTGTCTTATGGGTGTTTGTGAGATGCTTGAATAATTTTTCTCAATTTAATTTATAGATTTCTTGACCTTGAGTTAGATTCGAGTTTAATCAATTTGTAAATTAAAAGTAGATTTCAATAATCGGCTTCCAAGTCTTGATGAGGCACAAAGACCTTCTTTGGTCGTAGCCTTATTGGATCATCAACCCTTTCCTTAGACAAAGCCTTTTAAAGAAATAATACTTTTATTTGACTTTTTGAAACACTCTAGTCTAACTAGTCTAGGATGTGATGTGGTGAGGTAGCTTCAGCTAGTTCCACTTAACTAGGCCAAGTTTCCCTAACGTACTATCATCTCGCCCCACCCTGGTACAAGGTTAGGCAAGTATCAATCAATCGTTTCCTATCTAACCGTTCTAAATAATGCAGAAAAATAAACATGAATGACATGACAGATATTTTTAAAAACAATTAAGCAGATGCATGAATATGACATTTATGCATGAGTCAATCAAGTCAAAATATTTTAATTAATTTTCTAATAAAGTATCAAATTCTCGATTTGATACAGATCGTGTGAACCCACGAATATGTTAACCCACTTTGACATATTTATTGTTATTTAGTTGGATATTTCAGTTGAGTAGGATTTTATTTAGTTTCATAATTGAAGGTAATTCATTGAATTTTAGTTCGTGAATTTTGTTTAATTAAGGATTGAATTGTTAATTAAGAATTAATTATGATTTTAAGTTGTTAAGTATTAATTAGGTAAGAATTAATTAAAGTTAAGTTATTACAAATTAATTAAGATTAAATTATTTAAGAGTTATTTAAGGTTTAATTATTAATTAAGGTTTAAGAATTAATTAAGGTTTAATTAGTTAAGAAGTAATTAAGGTTTGATTATTTAAGAATTAATTAAGGTTTAATTATTTAAGAATTAATTAAGGTTTGATTATTTAAGAATTAATTAAGGTTTGATTATTTAAGAATTAATTAAGATTTGATTATGATTTATGCTATTATAGTCTAATTAATTAAGAATTAATTAAGGTTTAATTATTAAGAATTAATTAAGGTTTAATTATTTAAGAATTAATCAAGGTTTAATTATTAAAAAATTAATTAAGTTTAAAATTATTAAAAATTAATTAAGATTAAATTATTAAAAATTAATTACTGTTAAAATTGTTACGAATTAATTAGAGTTAAAAATTAACTTATTAATGTTGTTAAGAATTTTGTGTCTAGTTGCATCATTTCCATTAATTCAACAATTTTTGATTCATCTAGTATTTCTTTTGAATTTAAGTTTTCAATTTTGTTTAATACTTCTATTTTATTTGATTTCTTGTAAGTCCTATTAAACATAGCTTTAATTTTACTAAATTCTTCTTGAACTTCAAAATCATATTCTTCTTCATCTTCATAGTAGGTAGAGTAATTTTCAGGGTTATTTATTAAATTTGTAGTATTATATTCCAAATTAGTAAAATTAACTAATAATTGACTATTATGCTCACCATTATCTTCAGAATAATCATCAATATTATTTTGACATATATTAGTATTATCAGCACTTATTTTATCAGAATTCTCAGAAAGATTATTAATGATAATTTCACTTTATCCTCAGAATTAACATAATTATTAGATATTAAAGTATTATTATTATCCTTAACATTATCAAAATTATCAGATATTAGAGTATTATTATTATCCTTGACTCTATCAGAATTAATATTAATTTTGAAAATTTTAGCATTAATATTAAATATTAAAGAATTAATGTTCGATATGTTAACATTCTCTATGTTTGATAATTTGTCATGTAATACATTAAGTTGGTTATGCAACAAGTCTAACTTATCAGAAAAATTATCTAAATTACCATAATGATATAACTGTGCAGAAAATTGAAATGTATTGCCACAATTAATCTTTCATACCTTGGACGGACACTGGTTCTTATAGTGTTCGTGCTTTTGACATTTGAAGCACTGGATATAGCTCTTGTCCCTCCGAGCTCCTAGCGCTGGTACCTCCTTTGCTGCCAGTGGTGAAGAATGATTCTTACGAGTAGGACATTGGTTTTTATAGTATCCTCTCTCTCTACACTTGAAACATATAATATGAAACTTGAAATTTGACATAATTTTTAAAAATACCTGATTCACCCTTGCTCCCCCTCAATTCCTGGCGTCTTTGCTCCTTCGGCTGTTAGTCCGATGAAGAGCAACCTCGCTCTGATACCACTTGTAGGATCGGTATCGTCGATAGAGGGGGGGTGAATATCGACTTGAAAAAATTCGAAAGTACGTCAGAAAACTCCCGTTAATCGTCTTTCTATCAGGTTAGTACGCAGCAAAAAATAATAAAACAAGAAAGACAAACCACAATTGACATGCAGGTTTTACTTGGTTTCCAACCCCCCAGGGTCAGTACGTCCAAGGCCTAAGCACTCAATTGTGAATCCACTAATGGTCTCCTTTCTAGACTTTCCAGAGGCGGAGAAATCCGTCTTACAGTTATGTTTACAAGCAAGGAATAAAAGAAATTAATACGTAAATAAAAAGCAAACCAAAACAACTCGGTCAACTCTCGAAGTCCGAAGCGCCGCACGCTTCTTCCTGGAGCCTCCTTAGTCGCAGAGCTTCAACATGAGTGCTTTTTCTTTGCAAAGAATGCTTAGATTGATGTGAAAATTGGTGATCTGCATTAAGGGGTCGAACCCTTTTATATAGTAGTGTCCAGGGCGCCTGTGTTGCTATGGGGCGCCTGCCACGTAGCAGTAAAAATTCATACTGTAGGACCGGTGCCGTCGATAGATGGGGGGGTGAATATCGATCGTCAAAACTTCGCAGAAACTTCGTAAAACTTTCGTTCGTTATGGACTTAGAATATTAGTAGCGCAACGGAAAATAAATAGAATGAAAAAACAAAGCAAAGGACACAGCGGATTTTTACTTGGTTCCCGACCCCCCAGGGTCAGTACATCCAAGACCTATGCACGGGAACGCCCGTCCACTATTGGTCTCCTTCTCGGACTTTCTGGAGGCGGAGAAACCCGACTTACAGTGCAGGATTACAAGCAATAATAAAGAAAAATTAAGTGCGTAATTAAATGAATGCAAACCAACAAGACAAAGTAAGAAGCTCGGCCGATCTGGACCTCCGAAGTGCCGCGCACTTCCTCCTGGAGCCTCCCAGTCGTAGAGCCTCGTTTCTAGCGTGTTGTCGTCGGTCAGAATGCTTGGAATGGTACTTGACAGTTGATGTTGAAGCAGAGGGGTCGAAGCCCCTTTTATAGCACTCTTGGGGGCGCCCTGAACGTTGGGGGTGCCCCGAAATACCTGGTCAAACCTTATCCTTGCGCCTACCTCGCCGCAGGTGATAAAATCTTTGACCAGGGCACCCCGGACCTTCCGGGCGCCCTCCTAAGCGCTTATCTGCATTTCGAACCTGAAACAACAAATATAGATTTCAACCCGGGCGCCCCGGACGTTCCGGGCGCCCCCATTGACACCTATTCTACTTACTTCATGAAAACTGCATTTTCATCTTTGCTCCGGGTGCCCCCATCATTCCGGGCGCCCCCAATCATGGTTTAAACCCAAGACTGGGTTTTAAGCCTTGCTCCGGGTGCCCCCAACACTCCGGGTGCCCCCAACAGCCTTTTTCAGCAACTTGCTTTGTCTCCGGTTCTTGGTACCTGCAAGATACACAAATACAAAGCATATATGCATATAATATTAAGCTTAAGGACTTGGTTCGGACTTTGGATTTCCATGAAACCCTAGGTCGAACCGGCACAAGTTCCCATCCCCGAGAACTTGCCCTTCACCTACTCCTTTCAGGAGACGGTTGCCACCCAGCCCTTCGGGTGGACTTTTGCTTAGCTTCCGATACCTCCGCACCTCGAGACGCCCAAGCCCTGACCCGTCTCTACTCCTGTCCTTAGTCATCGCTCAGCTAAGTTGCTCAGTCCCTTGGACCAAGACTTCATTACCTAGCAGTCCTTCGTCAGGTGCCTAGCAGTCCTTCGCTAGGTCTTCATTCCCTAGCATCCCTTCGCTAGGTGCCTAGCAACCCTTCGCTAGGTCTTAAGGTTCCGATACCTAGCAGTCCCTCGCTAGGTGCCTAGCAGCCCTTCGCTAGGTCTTAGGGTTCCGATACCTAGCAGCCCTTCGCTAGGTGCCTAGCAGCCCTTCGCTAGGACTTAGGGTTTCGATACCTAGCAGCCCTTCGCTAGGTGCCCAGCAGCCCTTCGCCAGGACTTAGTGTTTCGATACCTAGCAGCTCTTCGCTAGGTGCCCAGCAGCCCTTCGCTGGGACTTAGGGTTTCGATGCCTAGATTAACTAGGACTTTTCTTCAGCTTAGTTTACTTCTCCTTTGCTCCCCTTTGTCTGTTCATTGTATCACTGACTTAAGTATATTGTCAAACATTAAAATACTTAAAGGAGAGCATCATTGATGCAACTTGCACCAACACATACTTCGCACCGAATTCATAGCAGGGATAAGGCTTCTTTCCCAGGCGCCTGGGAGTGAGCTGCCCAACTGGGGCGCCTTACAAGCCTGGGGCGCCTGATTCAACTCAGGCGCCCTGGATGACCTTCCCAGGCAGCTTTGCTTTGTGTTTCGTTCTCCTATCTTGCCTCCAACTCTAGGTACCACAAGACAACAAAACACACAACAAAACAAATATTCTTAGCCTTAACGAATGGTTCTAACTTTGGATTTCACCTGAAACCCTAGGTCAAACTGACGCCTAATGTTCCCTTTCCCAGGGAACGCGTCCTCACCTACTATATACAGGAACAGTTGCATTTGCCAATCGGAACCTCCGTTGGACTTTCGCTTAGCCTCCGAGAATTTGAATCTCGAGATGTTCGATCTCGACCCGTCTCTACTTCTGTTCGTGATCCCTGCTCAACTAAAGCTTTTGCCAATCGGGACCTCCGGCTGGACTTTTGCTCGGCCTCCGAGAACTCAGATCTCGAGACGTCCAACCTCGACCCGTCTCTACTTCTGTCCGCCATCCTCGCTCGGCAAAGACTCCTTTGCCCGATCCCCGACCAGGACTTATTGCTCAGTTCCCCGGACCAAGACTTCGTGCCTAGCTTCACTCACCAGGACATAGTCCAACCTAGCTTCACTTGCTAGGACCCAGCTTCACTCACCAGGATTTAGTTCACCTAGCTTCACTCACTAGGATTTCTTCAACCTAGCTTCCTTTGCTAGGACCCGACTTCACTCACCAGGATTCCTTCAATCAGAATCACTTCTTTGCTAGTCATCATAATCCTCACTAGACTTTCTCAATCTTTGGATAAATGTAATTCCAAACCTCAAGTTCGATTTGGTTTGATCCCTTAGTCAAACTGACCAACCCTGGGTTTTGGTTCACTTTGCCAAACATCAAATCCTGTTTGGCTAACCCTTTATCAACCTGATCAAACCTGGGTTTACCCTACCAAATATATGGTCCTGTTTGGTTTAACCCATGATCACTTTGACTAACTCATACCTTGTCTAACATATATTGTTACTAACTTAAGTATATTATTAAACATCGAAACCCTAGAGGAGGATTGTTCATCACTGATGCATTTTGCACCAACAAAAAGCTTGTCAGAAGTGGTGATTGCACCAATTCAGACTTGGTCAAAAATCTCAAAATAAAAAAAATAATGAATCAAAAAGCAATCAAAAGAAATCCCTGCTCGAATGATGGTTGTGCACTAATTTAGAGCGAATAAGGCTCTAATATCACTTGTAGGATCTATGCACGTGAAAGGTGTTGGGACCTATGGGTTATGTTGACATGGATGTGAGTTCGTAATTTCAAAATTAATTACGAGCAGCGGAAGGTTTAGCATAAATAATTTCTCTAAATCATTTAATTACACATCTAAGCATGCAATTTTATCTTGTGTAGACATGATCATATATTTAAAATTTTGCAGAAACATAAACTAATTTACGTATTACCACGCGTAACATGAAGGAAGGGATGAGATCCAACCGTAAGCGTCCCTTGGAAGCTCCGCCTCTATTCGCATCCACGCCGAGTATCTTCGGGATGACTTCGCAAAGCCACGAGTTTCGTGTTCTCGAGAACTACTAGATTCTCCGAGAACGTGACAAGAAAAACCAAGAGAGAAGTCAGAAGACTAAACACAAAAGGATGGCCGGAATCAAAATTCCGACGAAGCAAAAGAAGAGGCTTGCGGCAAAAAGATCCTTGCGACAAACTCTAATTCTGGCAGCACCTTCTTCCGGCAGCAGGTGGTGGTCGGCAGGGAAAGGGCAGGGGCGGCCGGCTGGTGCTCCTTCTTGGGGCTAGTTGGCGCACGGCAAGAAGAGGAGAAGAGGAGAGAAAGAGAGGGAGAGACCCTATGCCTTCATCTCTATTATTATTACCCAAGCCTTACCTTGGGTCCATTATATAGTGGCCTCTCAACCATCAAGCCTCTCAAATATGGAATAACTTATTCCATCATACCAAGTTTGATTTTATATCATGGTTAAAATCATATTTTAATTCATGATAAAAAATCAATCAAGTCTCTTCTCTCCTATGGAATAAATTTCCTTATCATGGTAAATCAACCCACGATTGATTTTATAAAATAAACCAAACCTTGGTTTATTATATAAAAATTTATATCATCCATAATTTTATAAAACAAACCACACTTGGTTTATTTTATAAATTGAACCAAAACTTGGTTCTCTCCCTTTGTTGTGGTCGACCAAGCAAAGAGGATGGAGGCCCTCTTTGGCCGGCCCATCCAAGCCAAGCCCCAATGAATTAAACTTATTTAATTCATCTATTAAATCTTCAAAAGACTTAGACATTTTACGCTTCCGATGCGTCTCCAAAAAATTCAGATTCGACTTATCGTTTGGCTCAACCAAAATTAATCTCTCATGATTGGAAAATGTAATTTTCAACTCATTTTAAATCTCTCGGATTACTCGTAGTGCGTGTGACTAAATAGGCTTTCGATTTAAGTTGGTCGTCTATAATTAATCAATTATAGAACGATCATGAGTGGCACCTAGTAGTACATCATGATCTCCAATTAATCGAAAGATCAACGGTTGACCTCAGAAACAATTCTGAAACCCTTCAGCAGCTATAATGAATCGTGCCACATTCCCTTCACCATCTTATACCCACTTGGTTCAGGACATGGTCTATGTGTGTCAGTCCCCACTAGGCTGACTACGTCACACCTAGCCCAAGTAACGTTTTCTCGTCCTACGGATTCTAATTACTCTCATGTATTTAAGAGATTCATACTTTGAACATGTCATGCTCTGGCCAGAGGCTTCGAGTAACAATCCGATGATAGGCCTCAGGTATACATCTCCTCGCAAGGAGTGGTGAATCCTTTGTAGGTTGTTCAAACATCTTCGGGCACTTCGGCTTATACCCAATCATCCTGGGTCCACACCTCCTTGGAGATGCTTGCTTAAGATGTCAAAGTATAAGTCTCCATGACCAAGATGACTTGAACACCGCAAGTCAAAGGAACATCGCACTTAAGCTGCAGTAAGAACTTCACTGACATATCTATATGTAGACCACCATATGAAGTTTTACAGCCAATCACTCCAATGAACTAGTTCCCTTAACTAGCATTCATGTTTATCTCCGGACATCTCAATGTCACCAGCCAGTGAGAATCAGCTGATTAGAGAATAACCCATGCTAGTCTCAACAGAATTGATAGTGTCCGTATTTATTAATTCATCGATTAGGGACAATTTCAATACTTCACAATTGCACATGTAGAGATAATCACTAGTTGTGAATTCATCACAAATTCTCTCATGCTGTGAATTGTATTGCGTACATTCAGTAAATAAGTTTAAGATCTCAATCAAAAATACACAAACATGTATACTCAAATAGTGAATATTCATTTATTAGAATAAATTATTACAATCATAAGGCGATTGCCTTAGGACACTTCTCTCATATCACTAACAAACTCCCACTTGGCCTAATGCCAATCTCTATGGTACCCAATACCACAGGCTATAACATGACCCTCAAACTTGCTTTGAGGCAAGGCCTTAGTTAAAGAATCCGCTAAATTCCTTTCAATGGGAATTTTCTTAATTTGTATGTCATTTCTACTTATAATCTCTCTAATCAGATGATAGCGGCAAAGCACATGTTTGGATTGCTGATGAGACCTTGGTTCCTTTGCTTGTGCAATAGCTCCATTGTTGTCGCAGTAAACCGGTATTGCTTCATCAATGGTTGGAACCACACCATGTTCTGAGACAAACTTTTTGATCCAGACTACTTCCTTTGCTGCTTCCGAAGCTGCAATATATTCCCCTTCCGCGGTAGAATCCGCTACGGTGTCTTGCTTGGAACTCTTCCAACATATAGCACCTCCATTCAAAATAAATACATATCTAGACTGAGATTTGGAGTCATCCTTATCTGTCTAGAAACTGGCATCTGTATACCCACGTATTACCATATCACCTTCTCCATATATTAGGAACACATCCTTAGTGTTTCTTATTTACTTGAGGACTGTCTTGACAGCCGCCCAATGATCCATTCCTGGATCACACTGGTATCTGCTTGTGACACTCAGAGCATATGATACATCGGGCCTAGTACATATCATAACATACATGATAGATCCTATCGCGGATGCATAAGGAAACTTATTCATGCAAATCCTCTCGTCTTCTGTGCGCCGACACATAAACTTCGAAAGGTTGATCCCATGCCTGATGGGAAGGTAACCTTTTTTGGATTCCGACATGCTAAACCTTTCTAGCACTCGGTCTATATATGTAGACTGCGAAAGACCAAGCAACCGTTTTGATCTATCTCTATAGATTCTAATCCCAAGGATATAGTTTGCTTCTCCCAGGTCTTTCATGGAGAAAGTTTTGGACAACCAAATTTTAACTGACTGTAAGACTAATATATCGTTTCCTATAAGTAATATGTCATCGACATATAACCCTAGGAATACGACTGCACTCCCACTAACCTTCTTATACACACAAGGTTCGTCAGGATTTTGTGAGAAATCAAACTCTTTGATTGTCTCATCAAAACGGATGTTCCTGCTCTTGGATGCTTGCTTTAGTCCATATATGGATCGTCGAAGCTTGAATACTTTGGTTTTATTAACCGATGTGAAACCTTCAGGCTGTATAATGTATACATCCTCAAGCAGGTTTCCATTAAGGAAAGCTGTTTTCACATCCATTTGCCATATCTCATAATCATAATGAGCTGCTATGGCCAGGAGCATCCGAATGGATTTAAGCATAGCTACTGGCGAATAGGTTTCATCATAATCAATTCCTTATTTCTGACGATATTCTTTTGCCACTAATCTAGCCTTAAAGGTAACAACATTACCTTCCATGTCGGTTTTCTTCTTGAAAACCCACTTGCACCCTATGGACTTAATCCCTTCAGGTGGGTTAACCAAGTCCCATACTTGATTTTTGTACATGGAATCCATTTCCGACTTCATGGCTTCAAGCCATTTATCCCTTTCTGAATTTTTCAGAACATCTTCATAACTGATCGGTTCGTCATCGTTAATGAGTAACACGTCGTTCGATTCACTTATGAGAAATCCGTATCTCTCTGGAATATTGTGTGTCCTATCAGACCTACGAAGAAGTGGTGTTGTTTTAGGTTCAACTGATAGCTCATCATTATGAGTTATTGGTTGTGGGTCTAGACTAGGTGTCTCTGTAATGTCTATTGGAGTTTCTTGAACTTCTTCAAGTTCAATGCTACTTCCACTGTTTTCTTGTAAAAGAAATTCTTTTTCTAGAAATACAGCATGCCTTGAAACAAACACCTTTTGTTCCAAGGGATGATAGAATTGGTAACCTTTCGTTTCCTTAGGGTATCCAATAAATAGACATTTATCAGACTTAGCATCCAATTTGTCTGATACAATCCGCTTTACATAAGCAGGATAACCTCATATCTTTAGATGAGATAAATGAGGTTTCTTACTATTCCACATCTCATATGGAGTAGTAGAGACTACCTTGGTCGGGACTCTGTTTAGTAAGTAAACAGTTGTCTTAAGCGCATAGCCCCAAAAGGATTTTGGAAGAGTTGCATGATTCATCATAGATCTAACCATATCCATCAAGGTTCGGTTACGCCTCTCAGATATACCATTATGCTATGGTGTATATGGCGGAGTCCATTGAGACAATATCCCATTGTCCCTAAGATAATCTTGAAACTCTTGACTTAAGTATTCACCACCCCGATCGGATCGAAGTATCTTAATACTTTTGCCAAGTTGTTTCTCTACTTCACTTCTGAACTCTTTGAATTTCTCAAAAGCTTCAGATTTGTGTTTCATTAAGAACACATACCCGAATCGTGAGTGATCATCGATAAAGGTAATGAAGTAGCTATAGCCTCCTTGTGCAAGAGTTGACATTGGTCCACATACATCAGTATGTATTAGACCAAGCAATTCTCCCACTGGTTTACCTTTTCGGAAAAGGGTAATTTGGTCATCTTGCCTTTTAAGCATGATTCGCATGTATCAAATGAACCGGGTTCAAATGATTCCAGAATTCCACATCGGTGTAATTTGGTCATGCGTTTCTTACTTACATGGCCAAGACGACAATGCCACATATAGGAGTCTATTTGATTATCTATTCGAGCACGTTTGTTGCTAACTTCGATATTGAAAACGTCACCGGATAAATCTAACGTGTAGATACCATTGCATAAAGTTCCGGTCCCATAAAGAACACCATTTAAAGTTATGTAACAGCAATTGTTACTAAAAGTTAAATGATAACCCTTTTCATTCAAGCATGAAATAGATACAATGTTCTTTATTAACGAAGGAACAAAATAACAATTATCCAATTCTAAGACAAGTCCAGTAGGGAGCTTTAGCAAATATGTTCCGATGGCAACAGCAGCAATCTTTGCTCCATTTCCAACTCGCAAATTCGCTTCTCCCTTGACGAGTCTTCTTCTATTCCTTAGCCCCTGTATGTCATTACATATATGTGAGCTACACCCAGTATCAAGTACCCAGGTGTCCGAGGAAATAGAGTGACATTCAATAACGAAGATACCTGAAGAGGATGGGGCATCGGATGCCTTCTTCTTCAAGGACTCAAGATAAACCTTGCAGTTTCTTCGCCAGTGGCCCTCCTTGCCGCAGTGATGGCAAGTGCCTTTTGGTGCCTTTTCAATCTTTTTGGCCTTTTTCTTCCTTCCCTTATTTTGTTCTTTGGGCTTCCTCTTAGAGCCTTTCTTTGAGGAACCAACTAACAGTACCGTCTTCTGATCCTGCTTTACAGAAGGCTCTACAGTCTTCAGCAGGTTAAGCAACTCAGGAATGGTAGTCTCCAGTTTGTTCATCCGATAGTTCATCACAAACTGTGAGTAACTCTTGGGCAAACAATGCAGAATTAAGTCAATACTTAGTTCGTGATCCATTGCAAATCCGAGTGTGCCTAGTCGCTCAATGTACCCCAACATCTTCAACACAAACTGTGAAACAGAAGTGCCTTCCTGCATCTTAGAGGTGAAGAGGAGTCTGGAGACCTCAAACCTTTCGGATCTCGCCTGCTCGTCAAACAGCTCATGAAGATGGAAGACGATGGTATGAGCATCCATATGCTCATGCTGCTTTTGTAGCTCAGGTACCATAGCGGCCAGCATGATGCAACTCGCAAGTTCAGAATCGGCCACATGTTTCTGATAGGCCACTAACTGGTCTGGAGTTGCATCTTCAGGAGGATGGTTGGGAAGTTGTTCTTCAAGGACATAAGCAAGCTTTTCTGCCTTGAGGACTATCCTCAGGTTTCGAAGCCAGTCCATGAAGTTTGGCCCAGTCAGCTTATTGGTGTCCAAAATGGAACGCAAATTCAGAGAAGACATGATCAGGTGATTATCCTAGAAATACAAATTGAGGTTATGTGATGAGAATGATAAAGAATGCATCAATATACATTAATTAAATCCTATTTATTTTTCGAATTGAATAACCCTTTTTATCAATTCGGGAGATCGTAGGAACATCTCCAAATAGGTTGATATCCAACCATAGATAAGAACAACCATGGCTAGAGTCCATCAAGTTATTCTTAGCTATGAAGGTAGGTAATTATACCGATTACATATTATACATATGTAACTATCACATTATGCTATCAACTAATTGAATGTTTGCATAAATCATTGGGTTGTTAACTCATTAACAAGTATGCAACAATATACATAGCACCCAACTGCACCTCTCTTTACATCGACCTTGGCTGTGGCACAACAAATCGATGCTCCAAGCTTAAGGCTGACCCATTAATCAAGAAATAGTTTTAATATGGTTGGAGCTCATTCAACCGTTTAGTCAGGCTTGGATGTGTCCAACAACCAAAACTAAGGATTGACCTCTGACTCCAACTATATTAATCATAAACTAATTCCATGGTTTGAACATGTTGAGGTTCAAGCCGGGCATGGATGTGTCCATCAACCCAAACGAGAAACAAAACTCCGGTTCTAACCATATTAATGGAAGGTGTTGGCCTTAATATTTTGTAAGGGGTTTTGGGTCNAGGCGGGTTCAACTTGTGAGCTTCATCCAGTTCACCAACCCTCACACAAGCTCCTCCATCCTGAAGTTCGCCCCCAACTCACGCCACTCATGAAGGAATCCCGTGACCTCATCTGAAGCTCCAACATCACATCCATTAGGATCTCGATCAGGAGTTCTCTCCATCTTCTTTACGCATCTTCTTCCATCCGTAAGACATTATTATCTCCATCCACAACTCACCCTTCTTCTCTACAAACCACCTCGACTAGGCAAATTTGCCTATAGCAAGCCATCACTTGCAAATGTATCGGCGCCAGCATAGGGTACCTTGGAAACTGGTGTGGTGGCCAGAAGGAGGAGGAGGAGGAGGTAGCAGAGGCTCATCGGTGATGGGGGAAGAAGTTGGTGTTTGTGTGTCCAAAGCCAAGCTACTTGTATCACGAAAAAAAAATTTGGGCTGAGTTATAGTCTAGGACAGCCCCTATCTAGATTTGTCTATGAACATATGCGGATATTATTAGTACAGTCATGTCATATATGTCTATGTTCGACTATATTATTTTAATATGTTTGATAAACAATTTAAGGTAGCTTTGCTAGTATGACTTACAAAAAAAAAATTAATTGGCATACACATACAGGAGCAGTGATGATAGGGTACAGACGGTAGTCACAACCCTAAATCGGAGGGTGGCCTCCGCTCAGCTTCCTCCTGTACATAGGTGACGATGTTTGACCGACGGCAGGAGTGGTCATGTCATTGCACCATGTGCATATGCATATTTTGTACTTGCCTGTGTTTGCTATACTTAGAAGCTGCATATGATTGACATACACATACAGGAGACCTTTATGTCATGGTTTGGATGACTTTACGACATTGGTATAGTATTTTATATTCCCTCTTTCAATCGTACTTATTACTGCCTGTACATGTGTTATGTCGATAGTTTATTACACTATTGCTAGCTTAGATTATCCTGCGTATATGATGAGATATCCGCTGAGTACTATGTACTCACCCCGTTAGCTCCTTATTTTTATTTCAGGATGATTGTCTGGAGAGTCCAGCAGCCTGTCCCAGTTCGCATATTCATCGAGACGATTTCGGGATTTTCTTCTATTTGATGGTGGTACATGTTGGTACCCGTTTTCTGTATTTTTATACCTTACGTTTCCGTTGTTGTCTTTGTGTTCGGTTGCGTCATTTTATACGGCAGTATAGTTGTACTTTTGTGAGACGTGGTGACCTTTAGTGCATTGTATTTTGTCATAAGTCGTACCGGTACGCAGCTTTTGTCTTCGTTGGCGTTTTCATTTACTACCGACGGTTGTTCCAGCCCTATAGGCTGTGGTACAATCAGTCGAGGTGATCGTAGAGGTTAGGGTTTTGAATTGTCCGCCGGATCGAGGGAGTGACAGTCCGGTCAATATCGGATGGGCGGCTCCTCGGGGCGTGACAATTTATGCTAATCATTTTTGTGTACCATGATACATGTCATGGCATCATGTCATACATGTGTAGATCGCACAATATATTTAATTTGCATGTCATTGTAAGTACTCCTGGTTGATTTTGATGTGATCAACCAATTTAAGTTAGGTTCTGGTATGTTTAATCCCTCTGCTAAGTGTGCAGGAGCTTAGGTACGGAGGAAGTCGAGCGTAAGACGTAGCGAACGAGAAGGATTGTGCGGGGAAATGAGCCGACGGGCTCGGTACAATCCTAGGGACACGGAAGCTGCGGAAGAGTACGCCGGTGGAGCGAGAAGGACGTGCGCGGTGTCCGAGGGACGAGAAGCCGGGAGGAAGGACGCTCGAGGGGCGAAAGGCCGGAGTCGGGTTCGGGTGAGCCTAACTCCAGTTGGCCGGAAATCACCCAGAAGATGAACCAAAAGACTGGTCAGTTTGACCAAGTCAAACCAGGCACCTGAAACAAAAAGAATTTTATTTGTTGCTGTGAAGATTCGAACTAGCAACCTCGCCTACATATATCACCAGTCTTACCAACTAAGATAAAGAAGAGATGTTATTAAAGTTGTTGCGAGCAAATGATAAAGTTATTTATCTGTTCCGAGCAGAAGACGAAGTTATCTCTTAAAGGATAACTTTATCCTTTAATAAGATCCAATGGATGCAGTTTAATCCATCCAAGATCAGCCATCCAGATTACATCCATGGATCAACGGCCAAGAGAAAATTCCTCAACAATCAACAATCCAGATTTATTCTCTTAGGCTATAAATAGGCTTAGAGTTTCAACCTTTTATATTCAATTAATTCATTTCTTGTAAACTCTCTAAAAGTCTAGTGTGCTATTTTTGTAAGGCTTCTCCACCACTAGGAGATTTTTATTGAGCGTCCACTGCCTTGGAAGCAACGTTCTCAGTTGCAACCAAGTTCTTTTTTAAAGCGAGTGCCTCCACTTTCATAATTTTTTTCCCGTCTATTCACCCCCTCTAGTCGGTCCAACCCGATCCAACAAGTGGTATCAGAGCCAAGGTCGCCGCAGAAGGACTAATAGCCGACTGCAGCAATTTCAAGAAAATGGTTGGAGCCGTAATCTATCCGCCGAAGTTTGAGGGGGAGTTCGCGATGTGGAAGCGCCGAATGCAGGTATTTTTTAAAACTGATATTGAATTGCTAATAATTATGAAAAATGGTTTTTCAGTTCCTAAAGACAAAACGGCAAGGATAAAGAAATAGAATCGTGGACCAAGAAGGAGAAATCAGATTTTGAAGCAAACGGCAAAGCTGAATTTCATCTACTAGCCGTTATTCCAGCGCAAAAAGTTAACCGCATCGAGAATTACAACTCGGCAAAAGAGCTCTGGGAGAAATTCCTGGAATTGCATGAAAGAATAACTCAGAGGCAAAACTGAAGTCCACTCGATGACGAGTCCTCGTCAGAGAGTCGGAAGGTCAAAAATACGCGGGACTTGCGCTGATGGCAAATCATCAAGAAGGGAGCACTGATGAAGGGGAGAGACGTCAGGAGAAACGACGACGAAAGAGAACCTCGCTTTTCGAAAGTGATCCGGTAAGTGAGGTTTGTTTTCTTCCTCATGATCAATTATATGCAGGAGTTAAAGCCTTGCTTAAATCTAATTGTAGATTAGAAAAAGAAAATTTGAAATTGAAAAATGAATTGGCACTTACTTTCTTTCTGAAATTTTAAAAATGAAAATGATAATTTGAAAAATTAGTGCAAAAATTAGAACTTGATATTGCACATTTATGCCAAAAGAAAAATAGCTTTCCTGATAATTTAAATTGGTATTTTAAAAATCATAAGGGTCAATTTAAAAATGTGCCCAAAAGCTATATTCCGCCTAAGTTTTTAATTAATCCTGTAGACAGAACTTATTTTGGGTTCCTAAATTTGTATTAAACTGAATTTTTTTTGGTTATTATATATGTGTGCATTTGTTTCTCTAACAAAAATTATGTCTTTATTTTTTTTATGCACAATTATGTTGTCTATCTACTGAACTTCTTTCAAAAATTTTTAAATATTTTTTCCCCCGAAATTTGAAATTAAGAGTTTAGGGAAAGACTCATTACAATTTTTTTTCAAAGTTTTGAAGTATTTTTCCAATTTTTTAAAATTTATTCTTCAAGAACTATTATGTGTTGGTTTGTCATTTTTGGACTTGACGAACGAATTTAAAACTCAAAATTTTTGTCCAAACTCATATCTTCATCTTCGACTTAACAAAAATATTTAGATTTTTTTATTGAAATATGAATTTTTTTTTTTTTCAAAATTCGATAGAAAAAATTTTGACCAGATTCGATTTTTTTTTGGAATCTCCTCATCACTGTGGATTTTATAAAAAAAAATTAGATTTTTTTAAATCTTTTTTTAAAAAAAAATGGAATTAACTTTGAAAAAAATATGTCATTTTAAATTTGAAAAATCTATGGCAACACGTTTTTTTTTCACTTAGAAAATTTTTTATCGCACTCAAAAATTTTTCTTCCCTACTTATATTTCCCAATTTTTTGATGTATCAAAGGGGGAGGAATAGTATAAGTTAAGGGGTAAATTTTAATTTATTGAAATTTAAGTTTTTTTTTGAACTTAAACTGTTTACATTATTATGTATTTTTTTTATTTTGATTACCCTAATTTAACTCGGATTGATGCACATCAAAAAGGGGGAGATTGTAAGTACCCCTGGTTGATTTTGATGTGATCAACCGATTTAAGTTAGGTCCTGGTATGTTTAATCCCTCTGCTAAGTGTGCAGGAGCTTAGGTACGGAGGAAGTCGAGCGTAAGACGTAGCGAACGAGAAGGATTGTGCGGGGAAGTGAGCCGACGCCGGTACAATCCGAGGGACGCGGAAGCTGCGGAAGAGTACGCCGGTGGAGCGAGAAGGACGTGCGCGGTGTCCGAGGGACGAGAAGCCGGAGGAAGGACGCTCGAGGGGCGAAAGGCCGGAGTCGGGTTCGGGTGAGCCTAACTCCGGTTGGCCGGAAATCACCCAGAAGATGAACCAAAAGACTGGTCAGTTTGACCAAGTCAAACCAGACACCTGAAACAAAAAGAATTTTATTTGTTGCTATGAGATTCGAACCAGCAACCTCGCCTACATATATCACCAGTCTTACCACTAGGATAAAGAAGAGATGTGATTAAAGTTGTTGTGAGCAAATGATAAAGTTATTTATCTGTTCGAGCAGAAGACGAAGTTATCTCTTAAAGGATAACTTTATCCTTTAATCAGATCCAATGGATGCAGTTTAATCCATCCAAGATCAGCCATCCAGATTACATCCATGGATCAACGGCCAAGAGAAAATTCCTCAACAATCAACAATCCAGATTTATTCTCTTAGGCTATAAATAGGCTTAGAGTTTCAACCTTTTAAATATTCAATTAATTCATTTCTTGTAAACTTCTAAAAGTCTAGTGTGCTACTTTTGTAAGGCTTCTCCACCACTAGAGATTTTTATTGAGCGTCCACTGCCTTGGAAGCAACGTTCTCAGTTGCGACCAAGTTCTTTTTTAAAAGCGAGTGCCTCCACTTCCATAATTTTTTTCCCGTCTATTCACCCCCCTCTAGTCGGTCCAACCCGATCCAACAAGTGGTATCAGAGTCAAGGTCGCCGCAGAAGGACTAATAGCCGACTGCAGCAATTTCAAGAAAAATGGTTGGAGCCGTAATCTACCCGTCGAAGTTTGAGGGGGAGTTCGCGATGTGGAAGCGCCGAATGCAGGTATTTTTTAAAACTGATATTGAATTGCTAATAATTATAAAAAATGGTTTTTTCATTTCCTAAAGACAACAACGGCAAGGATAAAGAAATAGAATCGTGGACCAAGAAGGAGAAATCAGATTTTGAAGCAAACGGCAAAGCTGAATTTCATCTACTAGCTGTTCTTCCCGTGCAAGAAGTTGACCGCATCGAAAATTACAACTCGGCAAAAGAGCTCTGGGAGAAATTCCTGGAATTGCATGAAAATACCTCAGAGGCAAAACTGAAGGCCACTTGGGACGAGTCCTCGTCAGAGGAGTCAGAAGGTCAAGAATACGCGGGACTTGCGTTAATGGCAAATCATCAAGAAGGGAGCACTGATAAAGGGGAAGAGGTGTCAGAAGAAACCGACGACGAAGAAAGAACCTCGCTTTTCAAAAGCGACCCGGTAAGTGAGGTTTGTTTTCTTCCTCATGATCAATTATATGCAGGAGTTAAAGCCTTGCTTAAATCTAATTGTAGATTAGAAAAAGAAAATTTGAAATTGAAAAATGAATTGGCACTTACTTTCTTTTCTGAAAGTTTAAATAATGAAAATGATAATTTGAAAAATTTAGTGCAAAAATTAGAACTTGATATTGCATATTTACGCCAAAAGAAAAATAACTTTCCTAATAATTTAAATTGGTATTTTAAAAATCATAAGGGTCAATTTAAAAAGGTACCCAAAAGCTATATTCCGCCTAAGTTTATAATTAATTCTGTAGACAGGAACTTATTTTGGGTACCTAAATTTGTATTAAACTAATATTTTTTTGTTATTATATATGTGCGCATTTTGTTTATCTAACAAAAATTATGTCTTTATTTTTTTTTTCTTCTGCAGAATTATGATGTCTATCTACTAGAACTTCTTTCAAAATTTTTTGAATATTTTTTTCCCTCGAAATTTGAAATTAAGAGTTTAGGGGAAAGACTCATTACAATTTTTTTTTCAAATTTTTTGAAGTATTTTATCCAATTTTTTAAAATTTATTCTTCAAGAACTCTTATGTGTTGCTTTGTCATTTTTGGACTTGACGAACGAATTTAAAACTCAAAATTTTTGTCCAAACTCATATCTTCATCTTCGACTATAACAAAAATATTCAGATTTTTTTGATTTTTATGAAATTATCGAAATATGATTTTTTTTCAAAATTTGATAGAAAAATATTTTGACAGGATTCGATTTTATTTTTGGAACTCCTCATCAGCTGTGGATTTTATCAAAAAAAAATTAGATTTTATTTAAGTTTTTTTTAAAAAAAAATGGAATTAACTTTGAAAAAATATGTCATTTTAAAATTTAAAAAATCTATGGCAACGCGATTTTTTTTTCACTTAGAAAATTTTTTATCGCACTCAAAAAATTTTCTTCTTCCCTACTTATATTTCCCAATTTTTTGATGTAATCAAAGGGGGAGGAATAGTATTAAGTTAAGGGGTAAAATTTTAATTTAATTGAAATTTAAGTTTTTTTGAACTTAAACTATTTACATTATTATGTATATTTTTTTTATTTTGATTACCCTAATTTAACTCGGATTGATGCACATCAAAAAGGGGGAGATTGTATGTACCCCTGGTTGATTTTGATGTGATCAACCGATTTAAGTTAGGTCCTGGTATGTTTAATCCCTCTGCTAAGTGTGCAGGAGCTTAGGTACGGAGGAAGTCGAGCGTAAGACGTAGCGAACGAGAAGGATTATGTGGGGAAGTGAGCCGACGGTACAATCCGAGGGACGCGGAAGCTGCGGAAGAGTACGCCGGTGGAGCGAGAAGGACGTGCGCGGTGTCCGAGGGACGAGAAGCCGGGAGGAAGGACGCTCGAGGGGCGAAAGGCCGGAGTCGGGTTCGGGTGAGCCCAACTCCGGTTGGCCGGAAATCACCCAGAAGATGAACCAAAAGACTGGTCAGTTTGACCAAGTCAAACCAGACACCTGAAACAAAAAGAATTTTATTTGTTGCTATGAAGATTCGAACCAGCAACCTCGCCTACATATATCACCAATCTTACCAACTAGGATAAAGAAGAGATGTTATTAAAGTTGTTGCGAGCAAATGATAAAGTTATTTATCTGTTCCGAGCAGAAGACGAAGTTATCTCTTAAAGGATAACTTTATCCTTTAATCAGATCCAATGGATGCAGTTTAAATCCATCCAAGATCAGCCATCCAGATTACATCCATGGATCAACGGCCAAGAGAAAATTCCTCAACAATCAACAATCCAGATTTATTCTCTTAGGCTATAAATAGGCTTAGAGTTTCAACCTTTTAAATATTCAATTAATTCATTTCTTGTAAACTCTCTAAAAGTGTAGTGTGCTACTTTTGTAAGGCTTCTCCACCACTAGGAGATTTTTATTGAGCGTCCACTGCCTTGGAAGCAACGTTCTCAGTTGCAACCAAGTTTCTTTTTTAAAAGCGAGTGCCTCCACTTCCATAATTTTTTTCCCGTCTATTCACCCCCCTCTAGTCGGTCCAACCCGATCCAACAAGTGGTATCAGAGTCAAGGTCGCCGCAGAAGGACTAATAGCCGACTGCAGCAATTTCAAGAAAAATGGTTGGAGCCGTAATCTACCCGTCGAAGTTTGAGGGGGAGTTCGCGATGTGGAAGCGCCGAATGCAGGTATTTTTTAAAACTGATATTGAATTGCTAATAATTATGAAAAATGGTTTTTTCAGTTCCTAAAGACAACAACGGCAAGGATAAAGAAATAGAATCGTGGACCAAGAAGGAGAAATCAGATTTTGAAGCAAACGGCAAAGCTGAATTTCATCTACTAGCTGTTATTCCCGTGCAAGAAGTTGACCGCATCGAAAATTACAACTCGGCAAAAGAGCTCTGGGAGAAATTCCTGGAATTGCATGAAAATACCTCAGAGGCAAAACTGAAGGCCACTTGGGATGAGTCCTCGTCAGAGGAGTCAGAAGGTTAAGAATACGCGGGACTTGCGTTAATGGCAAATCATCAAGAAGGGAGCACTGATAAAGGGGAAGAGGTGTCAGAAGAAACCGACGACGAAGAAAGAACCTCGCTTTTCAAAAGCGACCCGGTAAGTGAGGTTTGCTTTCTTCCTCATGATCAATTATATGCAGGAGTTAAAGCCTTGCTTAAATCTAATTGTAGATTAGAAAAAGAAAATTTGAAATTGAAAAATGAATTGGCACTTACTTTCTTTTCTGAAAGTTTAAATAATGAAAATGATAATTTGAAAAATTTAGTGCAAAAATTAGAACTTGATATTGCATATTTACGCCAAAAGAAAAATAACTTTCCTAATAATTTAAATTGGTATTTTAAAAATCATAAGGGTCAATTTAAAAATGTGCCCAAAAGCTATATTCCGCCTAAGTTTTTAATTAATCCTGCAGACAGGAACTTATTTTGGGTTCCTAAATTTGTATTAAACTAATAATTTTTTTGGTTATTATATATGTGCGCATTTTGTTTCTCTAACAAAAATTATGTCTTTATTTTTTTTATGTACAATTATGTTGTCTATCTACTGAACTTCTTTCAAAAATTTTCAAATATTTTTTTCCCCTAGAAATTTAAAATTAAGAGTTTAGGGGAAAGACTCATTACAATTTTTTTCTCAAAAGTTTTGAAGTATTTTTTCCAATTTTTTAAAATTTATTCTTCAAGAACTATTATGTGTTGGTTTGTCATTTTTGGACTTGACGAACGAATTTAAAACTCAAAATTTTTGTCCAAACTCATATCTTCATCTTCGACTATAACAAAAATATTCAGATTTTTTTTGATTTTTTATGAATTATTTATCGAAATATGATTTTTTTTCAAAATTTGATAGAAAAATATTTTGACAGGATTCGATTTTTTTTTGGAACTCCTCATCAGCTGTGGATTTTATCAAAAAAAAATTAGATTTTATTTAAGTATTTTTTAAAAAAAAATGGAATTAACTTTGAAAAAATATGTCATTTTAAAGTTTAAAAAATCTATGGCAACGCGATTTTTTTTTCACTTAGAAAATTTTTTATCGCACTCAAAAAATTTTCTTCTTCCCTACTTATATTTCCCAATTTTTTGATGTAATCAAAGGGGGAGGAATAGTATTAAGTTAAGGGGTAAAATTTTAATTTAATTGAAATTTAAGTTTTTTTTGAACTTAAACTATTTACATTATTATGTATATTTTTTTTATTTTGATTACCCTAATTTAACTCGGATTGATGCACATCAAAAAGGGGGAGATTGTATGTACCCCTGGTTGATTTTGATGTGATCAACCGATTTAAGTTAGGTCCTGGTATGTTTAATCCCTCTGCTAAGTGTGCAGGAGCTTAGGTACGGAGGAAGTCGAGCGTAAGACGTAGCGAACGAGAAGGATTATGTGGGGAAGTGAGCCGACGGTACAATCCGAGGGACGCGGAAGCTGCGGAAGAGTACGCCGGTGGAGCGAGAAGGACGTGCGCGGTGTCCGAGGGACGAGAAGCCGGGAGGAAGGACGCTCGAGGGGCGAAAGGCCGGAGTCGGGTTCGGGTGAGCCTAACTCCGGTTGGCCGGAAATCACCCAGAAGATGAACCAAAAGACTGGTCAGTTTGACCAAGTCAAACCAGACACCTGAAACAAAAAGAATTTTATTTGTTGCTATGAAGATTCGAACCAGCAACCTCGCCTACATATATCACCAATCTTACCAACTAGGATAAAGAAGAGATGTTATTAAAGTTGTTGCGAGCAAATGATAAAGTTATTTATCTGTTCCGAGCAGAAGACGAAGTTATCTCTTAAAGGATAACTTTATCCTTTAATCAGATCCAATGGATGCAGTTTAAATCCATCCAAGATCAGCCATCCAGATTACATCCATGGATCAACGGCCAAGAGAAAATTCCTCAACAATCAACAATCCAGATTTATTCTCTTAGGCTATAAATAGGCTTAGAGTTTCAACCTTTTAAATATTCAATTAATTCATTTCTTGTAAACTCTCTAAAAGTCTAGTGTGCTATTTTTGTAAGGCTTCTCCCCACTAGGAGATTTTTATTGAGCGTCCACTGCCTTGGAAGCAACGTTCTCAGTTGCAACCAAGTTTCTTTTTTAAAAGCGAGTGCCTCCACTTCCATAATTTTTTTCCCGTCTATTCACCCCCTCTAGTCGGTCCAACCCGATCCAACAAGTGGTATCAGAGCCAAGGTCGCCGCAGAAGGACTAATAGCCGACTGCAGCAATTTCAAGAAAATGGTTGGAGCCGTAATCTACCCGCCGAAGTTTGAGGGGGAGTTCGCGATGTGGAAGCGCCGAATGCAGGTATTTTTTAAAACTGATATTGAATTGCTAATAATTATGAAAAATGGTTTTTTCAGTTCCTAAAGACAACAACGGCAAGGATAAAGAAATAGAATCGTGGACCAAGAAGGAGAAATCAGATTTGAAGCAAACGGCAAAGCTGAATTTCATCTACTAGCTGTTATTCCCGTGCAAGAAGTTAACCGCATCGAAAATTACAACTCGGCAAAAGAGCTCTGGGAGAAATTCCTGGAATTGCATGAAAAGATACCTCAGAGGCAAAACTGAAGGCCACTTGGGATGAGTCCTCGTCAGAGGAGTCAGAAGGTCAAGAATACGCGGGACTTGCGTTAATGGCAAATCATCAAGAAGGGAGCACTGATGAAGGGGAAGAGTGTCAGAAGAAACGACGACGAAGAAAGAACCTCGCTTTTCGAAAGCGACCCGGTAAGTGAGGTTTGTTTTCTTCCTCATGATCAATTATATGCAGGAGTTAAAGCCTTGCTTAAATCTAATTGTAGATTAGAAAAAGAAAATTTGAAATTGAAAAATGAATTGGCACTTACTTTCTCTTCTGAAATTTTAAAAATGAAAATGATAATTTGAAAAATTTAGTGCAAAAATTAGAACTTGATATTGCATATTTACGCCAAAAGAAAAATAGCTTTCCTGATAATTTAAATTGGTATTTTAAAAATCATAAGGGTCAATTTAAAAATGTGCCCAAAAGCTATATTCCGCCTAAGTTTTTAATTAATCCTGTAGACAGGAACTTATTTTGGGTTCCTAAATTTGTATTAAACTGAATTTTTTTTGTTATTATATATGTGCGCATTTGTTTCTCTAACAAAAATTATGTCTTTATTTTTTTATGTACAATTATGTTGTCTATCTACTGAACTTCTTTCAAAAATTTTCAAATATTTTTTCCCCTAGAAATTTAAAATTAAGAGTTTAGAGGAAAGACTCATTACAATTTTTTTTCAAAAGTTTTGAAGTATTTTTCCAATTTTTTAAAATTTATTCTTCAAGAACTATTATGTGTTGGTTTGTCATTTTTGGACTTGACGAACGAATTTAAAACTCAAAATTTTTGTCCAAACTCATATCTTCATCTTCGACTTAACAAAAATATTCAGATTTTTTTGATTTTTATGAATTATTTATCGAAATATGATTTTTTTTTCAAAATTCGATAGAAAAATATTTTGACCAGGATTCGATTTTATTTTTGGAACTCCTCATCAGCTGTGGATTTTATCAAAAAAAAATTAGATTTTTTTAAGTCATTTTTTTAAAAAAAAATGGAATTAACTTTGAAAAAATATGTCATTTTAAATTTGAAAAATCTATGCAACGCGATTTTTTTTTCACTTAGAAAATTTTTTATCGCACTCAAAAATTTTCTTCTTCCCTACTTATATTTCCCAATTTTTTGATGTGATCAAAGGGGGAGGAATAGTATTAAGTTAAGGGGTAAATTTTAATTTACTCAAAATTTAAGTTTTTTTTTGAACTTAAACTGTTTACATTATTATGTATGTTTTTTATTTTGATTACCCTAATTTAACTCGGATTGATGCACATCAAAATGGGGGAGATTGTAAGTACCCCTGGTTGATTTTGATGTGATCAACCGATTTAAGTTAGGTCCTGGTATGTTTAATCCCTCTGCTAAGTGTGCAGGAGCTTAGGTACGGAGGAAGTCGAGCGTAAGACGTAGCGAACGAGAAGGATTGTGCGGGGAAGTGAGCCGACGGGCTCGGTACAATCCGAGGGACGCGGAAGCTGCGGAAGAGTACGCCGGTGGAGCGAGAAGGACGTGCGCGGTGTCCGAGGGACGAGAAGCCGGGAGGAAGGACGCTCGAGGGGCGAAAGGCCGGAGTCGGGTTCGGGTGAGCCTAACTCCGGTTGGCCGGAAATCACCCAGAAGATGAACCAAAAGACTGGTCAGTTTGACCAAGTCAAACCAGGCACCTGAAACAAAAAGAATTTTATTTGTTGCTATGAAGATTCAAACCAGCAACCTCGCCTACATATATCACCAATCTTACCGACTGAGATAAAGAAGAGATGTGATTAAAGTTGTTGCGAGCAAATGATAAAGTTATTTATCTGTTGCGAGCAGAAGACAAAGTTATCTCTTAAAGGATAACTTTATCCTTTAATCAGATCCAATGGATGCAGTTTAATCCCATCTAAGATCAGCCATCCAGATTACATCCATGGATCAACGGCCAAGAGAAAATTCCTCAACAATCAACAATCCAGATTTATTCTCTTAGGCTATAAATAGGCTTAGAGTTTCAACTTTTTAAATCATTCAATTAATTCATTTCTTGTAAACTCTCTAAAAGTGTAGCGTGTTATTTTTGTAAGGTTTCTCCGCCACAAGGAGATTTTTATTGAGCGTCCATTGCCTTGGAAGCAACATTCTCAGTTGCAACCAAGTTTCTTCTTTAAAAACGAGTGCCTCCACTTTCATAATTTTTTTCCCGCCTATTCACCCCCTCTAGCCGGTCCAACCCGATCCAACAGTCATGACATACATGTATTATTTTTTTTTAAATATACTTGATGTATGTCATGTTCAATTTCAAGCATTAATTTAATTTCTTTATAATTAAGGACAAATGATATTATTTGACTTTCTAGGTAGGATAGTTAAATTAAATTGCCTAGATTGAAATATATGTTCCTATAATCTAGGAAGAACTATTTTACATCTCACAAGAATCATAGAATGACTTATGTATATATTAAGATACAAGTGAGATATTAGGATAATGAGCTAAGTTTGAGGTGCTAATATGGTGCATCTATATGAGCTAAATATTATCAAGTTATATGGATCTTGTATTGACTAATCATGGAAAAAATTAATATATAAGTCATGTATATTTAGCCTATAAATTATGATTGAAAAATATTTTTGAAAAATATTTTAAAATTATTTTTGTTGATAGAAATCACCTTTGATTATGTTGATATAAAATTAGAGTGCAACATTAAAAATGTTAATAGTTTTAAAATTTTTATCATTCTTTAGAAATAATAGGTGTTTTTTATTAAACTATTTTTCTCCAATAATGTTTGACATAAGTAATGTTTGTATAAATTTTATAATTTTTTGAAAGCCATGGAATTACTTGTGCATTTTTGAATTTTGATCTAAAAATGTTCAGGAATTAGTCGACGATTGAAAAAATTTCAGTTGGCTGATGGATAATAAGATGTTGGTGTAAGGGGATACAATATTAAATTTATGTGTTTAGTGTATGATAAGTTAAAAGTTAAATTATTTATATATCTGATATGTGTGTGAAGTATATAGGTGTAGATAACAATATAAGAAAGAAGTCTTGGTAGGCCAGGTGATCAACTAACCAATTATAGAAAAATCCCAATGAACAAACACTAGGTAGTGAAAAACTTGGTAAGAACTAAGCATTGGAAAAGCCCTAATAGGTTATGACCAGACATTAGCCGTGCAAGTTCTAGTAGGTTAGTAGGGAGTCGGACCAAACACTTGGCAAAGGTAAGTCAAGTGCCTTTTTTACATAGAAAATGATGAGAAGAGCAATCTATTTCTGGGGTCAAGGGTAGACTATATTACTAGGCCCAAACCTAATTAAAATTCGTCTTGTGTTTCTAAGTCAAGGTGAACAATTAGTGTTATACAAAAAGTAGAAAATATATTTTATGGACTAACTTTGTATTGTAGGAAACTACTCTTGTTCCAGGTGATTGGAAGAAATGTAGGCAACAAAAGGTAGATCAGTCCGACTAGACCAATCACTAACTTCTAGGTGATTGGAACAAGGTCTAGGCGACCTTAGTGTTTGGGTGACCAGAGAAGCTTTTAGGTGATCCAAGACAACTCGAAGTCGAGATCTAGCGATTCAAAGACGGACAAGGATAGAAGTTGACCTTACTTCAAGCACTCAGAGAGAGTTCAGGTGATCGAAATCTGCTGAGTCATCCTGCTTTGTAGTTAAAGTGGATAGAATTTGCATCCAACTCAGTAGTGTTCGAGCAACTGAAAGGGCTTTCAAGTAATCCGACAAGTGTCACATTAGCAGGGCCAAAGCACCTATTTTATTAGGTATATATTATATAATCCTAGACTACTTTCTCATGATTCTGCCGTTACGCTACATCCAAGTGCTCTTCAAGCTCAATTGGAAACTCTGTTTGTTAATTTCTATTTCATTTGTTGTTGCCTTACATTGTTTATATTTTGTTTGATATTCATGATTCTTGTAAAAGGTTTCTCCACCCAAAAGCTTACTAGAAAAAGATCTTTTGTAGGGATTTCAGAATTGATCCACCTTATGGATCATACGTTGTGGACGTAGTACCCCTAGAGGGAAGCTGAACCACATTAAATCTTTTACTTGTGTGGTATTGTTTATTTTTATTCTTATTATTCCAAATCTTCTAATCAAATTTACTTATAATTATCTTACTACAAGTTTACTTAGTATTAATTTCATTGCAACTTGACTTAATAATGATTCCATTGAATATTAACTTAATGTTTATTTTATTGAATATTAACTTAGTATTTATTTTTATTGAATATTAACTAAGTGTTTATTGCATTACATGTTCATTTAATCTTTATTCCGCTACAAGTTTAGTTAATCTTTATTCTACTGTAAGCTTAGTTAATCTTTATTCAGTTGTAAACTCTAATTGATTGATTTATTATTTTTATTTATTATCAACTCTTACAATAAATTATATATGTTATTCACCCCCTCTAATGCGCGTATGATCCTACATTAGAGTTGACTATCCAGAAGGATTTGATTGAAATAGGGTTGTTTTAGTCATTTAAGCTTATTCCTTAGTATCTTAACTATCTCTAATCCTATGAATTGCTTGGATAAACATTCAAAGGGGAATTTTTAGTGAAAATAGGAAAAGTGAGTGTTAAAAGGGAGGAGAACAAGGAACTGAGGGGAGGCTAAGATTTAAGATTGGATTTTTAACCTCATGATATAGATTTTAGAATTTTGTAAAGGTTTATGAACTCTAAAATGATATATGATTTAGGAAGAAGATATGAATTTCCTTAAGGGGAGAGCGACTTCCCAAATTAAGGAATGAAGTTAAGAGAATATGGAGCTTTGGAGAAAAATTAAAGGTAGGGACCTCTATGAGTTGTTAGCATGGTTTTAAAATGGAGGAAAATAATGAATTTTGAGAAGAGGTCTTCTTAATATATGCCAAAGGAGGAAAATGAAGGGATTAAGTTAGAAACCTTCATTTATGTTTTACACAAGAATTAGTATGTTAGACTAATGGGTTAGCTGAAGTGTGTGAATCATGCATATGTTTTTGGTCTTATTTAGTATACATTTATTGCACTACATGAACATAATTTAACTTAAATTCTAACTTTTGCATTTATTTTTATCTTTTTAGTTTGGATGACTGCTCTTTGTGATTTATATTAATAGGACATGATGATCTTGGTGTTGGAGCAATGATGTGTGAACCGCAAGTGCAATGTCATCATCACATAATGAAAATATCATCCATTGAGACCGTGTTGTTGATTACCAATTTACATGCAAAGCAGGCAATCTATGTTGGTGCAATCAGGCTCCGAGATTTCAATGGTTGACAATATACTTGTGTCTGATCAAGTTTAACCAAGGGTCGATCTAAATATGACCAAATATTTAGAATGAGGAAGTGAGAAGTCAAAGCAAGTCAAGATTAACCAGATGCTTGTTAATATGATGAGAAAGTCTAGTTAAGTCAAGGTCGACTAGATGACTAGCAAAGAAAAAGTCCATGCAAGTTAAAGGTGACTAGATGTTTGGAAAAGGTAAAGTCGAGGAAGATCAAGGTTAATCATGTCTAGCAAAGGGAAAGTTCAGACAGATCAAGTATGACCTGATGTTTGACAAGTGGCAAGTTTAAGCAGATGTTTGACAAAGGAAAATCCTATGAGAGTAAATCTTAGATGATGAGAAGTCTTGGAGGAGTGAACTCCAAGAAAAGGAAAATTTCTAAAGGAGTAAACTTAGGTGTTGAGAAGTCTTAGAGAAGTAAATTTCAAGCAAAAACTAAGCAAGCCTAATAAGTCAAGTAAACTAAAGGATTAGGCTTTTTTGTGTTTGAATGTTTATCTTATAGGAACCTGGAGTTGGAAACAAAATAAAAATAGACAATGCAACTGGATGTAGCTGAACCAAGTCCAAAGTAAATCAGACTTAACCCAGGTCGAACCAGGCCTACACAGGTCCAGTTGATTGCAAACTCAGCCCATTCAACCAGTTAAGTCCTGTTGGCCCAAGTTGGCTTTGAGTTTAGGTTCAGGCGATTGGGACTGTTAAGAGGTCCCGTTGACCGATAACACTTGATAGAGATGATATCTCAAGGCTCGATCTCCGGACAGAGTTTAACTATGTTTTCAGTCGACCGAATAAAATTTTCATTATACCGAAAAGGATCAACTCTATAAAAGGGAGACAAAAGAAAAATGGATTGGTTCAACAAAAACATTATATATATATAGCCCGTAAACTATGTTTGGATGCCCAGCTTGGGCGCCCCTCACAACAAAAAGCATCGGACACTCGGGTTCATCCGGGCGCCCGACTACTATGAGGGTCGCCCAAGCTAGGCTCCCAAACATGGTGTGCATGCTATTAAAAATTATACCGTGTTTGAATACAAATTGTAAGGGGTTTCTCTGACTTCAGAAAAGTTCTGAAAAGGAGATAAGTTTAGTGGACAAGTGCCTCCTGTACATAGGCCTTAGAATATTAATCTGGGAAGTTGGGAATCAAGTAAATCCTACGTATCTATTTGTGGACTTTCTTATTGTCTTTATATATTTCTACTTCATTCTAACTCTTGATACAATGATAAAAGAAGTGAAAGCAAGATGCATTATTCAGCCCTCCTCTAGCACCTTAACTTGTCCTACAATTTAGACAAACTCGAACAAGAGTGGTTATGGGAAATAATAAAGAGTGCTTGAATGAAAACGGTGAGAAAACCAATTCTAAGGTTACGTTTGGTTAAGAATAATGTAATCCAGTTTGTAATATAATTGATCTGTAATATAATCCAGATTACATGATGTTGGTCTTGTAATTTAGATTACAACACTTTAACTAATTTTTGTAATGCAGATTATATTACATTACAATTTTAAAACTGTACCAAACAAAGTAATCAATCTTATAATGTGATTACATTACAAGATGATTACCCATACTAAACACAGCCTAAAGACAATTCTAGGACTTTGGTTTTATCATTGATGAATTAATTATGATTCCTTTTCTTCTACCTTAACATTATATTATACTTGAAAGGGTTTGTTCTAAGGTGATCGATGTGTCTATGGGAAAGGGGAAAAAGAGGAAACACTGGTGCGTTTATTCTAAAGCAACTCCTATATTAAATTGCAACAAACCCTTTACGCTCTATGATACCATGTATGACTCGAGATGGTTTAAACCTTCAAGTCAGTTCTAGAGGTCGGAGATTTGAGTTAACTATTATGTCCATCCTCTATTATCTATGAATCTAGCATATGTTTATATGCTTTGATTGGAAGCTAGGTTCACCCCTCAGTCTATCTCGGAGAGCTTAATAACCTATCTTAAATCTTGCAACATAAATGGATAGTTGAAGCAAATTAGAACTAATCAAGAATCATACATATCATAGATAGAGAAATAATTCATTATAATCATCAAACAATTATTAGGTTACTCCCTAATTTTAGAATTAGGGAGATTACTCTATCACGATAGAAATACAATCCAAAAAATTAAAGAAATTGTTCTACAACTCAATAAGAAGATAAAGTGTAGGAAGAACTTTGTTTGTAGACGATATCAATATCTCTGAAGATCTCTAAGTGCTCCTTGGCAGATGAAATCTCTTAGCTCTTCAAGAATGACTCTCTCTATTAGGGTTTTATCACAAATCCTCGATGGTTTTAGTTTACGTGTTCTATGTCCTTTTATAGCTTCCAAAAATTAGCAAGTCTTTAGCGATTCTCTAAAGATTTAGGGTTGTTGCTAAACATGCCATGATCACGTGGCTCACTAGAACCTCTCAGTCATATCAACAACATGGACATGGCTCAGTCAGGTGACATCACCAACTCATGTTCCTTGCTGGACCATTGATGTGCTGCTCCGATGCTCACTCAACCTCCAAGGATGATACATGACCATGGCAAAGGCCATCAGCAAGCCGTTTAACATATTAAAATGTGTGTTGCTGAGGTTTTTTTTTGTCTCCAAACATGCCCAAATACCGAGATCTTCACGTCCTATTGACATAAAATACAAAAGAGCAGTCTTCTATACCAAAAAGATAAAAATAGATAAAAACAATAGAAATCAATACAAATATACTCATATAATATAAGAAATGCATGCAAATAAAATCGAAAATGCATATGATTCACACACATTAAGCACGTTTGAAGATGAAAAGTTAATGGAGTAGCATTGCAGCATGATTCATGCCCTACCCATGGCACCTTCCAGGGTCATAGATCATCCATGGAGACAAAATTATCATCGGAGTCTTGCCTGGAACATCCAACAAGAAACATGGTCAGAGCATGGCATTTCTATGACGTAGTCCATTAGGAGTTTTGATGAGGAGCCTTCTAGCACGATCCATGGCCTGCCTGTAGCACCTGCCATGATCGTGTATAGTTAGGGTTTCGTTGGTAGCACCCCTTATATTTTTGGAAAGTTTGTTATATTTTTAGAGTCTATAAAAGCAACCAAGGGCACTAGTTACAAGCATCAAGGGATTCTCATTATAAGAGACCCTAGGAGAGTAATCTTCCAATAGATCCAAGGATCCTAGAGTTTTTGACCACCAAAGAGTATGTGGAGATCATTCAGAGGCATCGACGACATCTACAACTGAGTTCTTTATACACCTTGATCTTAATTTTTTATTGTAAAATATTTTCCTTAATGTCCATGGCTTGTTTCTCCATCATGATAGGGTAGTCTCCTTGTTGGTGCAATCAACCTTTAGAATTTTGATGTATGTTTAACAATATATTTAATAAGGCTTGGCTAAACTTGACCTAAGCGAGTGATAAGTCTACCAAGTGACTAGTCTTAACTAAAAAATGTTGGACCAGGTAGCAAACAAACCTAGGGTGACCGGTCTGGCCTCACAAAAATTTTCCATCGGCTACCAGGGTAAATCGGGAAGCGTTCACGGTGTGCGGTCTGGAAGCCCAGCGTCTTAGGTTACATCCCATTTGGAGAAAAATTTCTGCAAAATACACCGTAGTTGGGGATCGAACCGCGGATGCCTGGAATAGCGACTAGTCATCTTTTCGTGAGGTCGTGCGGTTATCCCAGGTTCGTCTGCTACCTGGTTCAACATTTTGGGTGACTATCTTAACTAGACGTTAGGCAAGGGGGTGATAAGTCTACAAAGTGATAAATCTTAACTGGAGGTTAGGCAAGGGAAGTCTTGGCGAGTGAAGTTGGGCCATAGTGAGTGAAGCTAGATTGGTGAAGTCCTGGTGAGTGAAGCCGTGCCCCGGTGAGTGAAGCTAGGTTGGTTAAGTCTTGTGAGTGAAGTCAGGTCCTGGTGAGTGAAGCTAGGTTGGTGAAGTCTTGGTGAGTAAAGTTGGGCCCTAATGAGTGAAGCTATGTTGGTGAAGTCCTGGTGAGTAAAGTTGGGCCTTAGTGAGTGAAGTTAGGCAAACCCTGGTGAGTGAAGCCAGATAATGGAAAGTCCTAGTGAGTGAAGCTAGGCAATGGAAGCCTTAAGATAGGTAACCTTAGAAGTCTCGGAGGAGTGAACTTCAAGCAAGCTTGATCGGAAGGTATCTAGTTGATCGTGCGTGGTCGACCGGACCAGTGGATCTTGGTAAATTTAAGAATAGGTTTATCAATACTATTTGCATTACTATCGTTGTTGTTGTGCTAATATAGTTTTGTAGGAAAAGCCTTAGTGGATCAGACAATTAGACAGTGAGCAGATTAAGTTCAAGCAGGTCTAGAGAACTCGATTTTTGGCAGGTGAGTTGAGGTAAATTCTGGAGGAGAGTGCTGCGAGGTCGTGTCCCGAGGGGACAACCTTAGGCGCTGATCCAACTAGAGAAACCTACGGAGATTTCTAAGATGAGATTAGGATAGGTGTTACTGTCATTTGCTCATGCATATTATATATTTGTGCTAACTCTGTTTTGTACGGTTAATCATTTACATGTTATTGTATTGCGCTAACATTTTCATGCAGATCAAACAAAGGAAGTTAACCGAGGGTTGGGTCTATTGAACGAGTGGATTAGTCGACCGAACCAAGCAAACTGCGCTAGATTCAGTATATTCAGAGATATCAGCCGATTGATCATTGGGGTTAGGCGATCGAACCATATTTGGTAAGATATGACATACACAGATAGAAGACTTTTCAGTCAACTAATTATGGGATCAGTTAACCAAACATAATTAATGCAGAGAAGCCGAGCACAGCTGAGCAGAGAAAAAAAGGTATGGCACGGTGTTTAGTCGACCAAATAGGTGGTTTAGTCGACCGAAAGTATCGGTCGACCGATCGTTTTCAGTCGACCGAACGTGCCTTATATAAGGAGCTTGAGACTAGTGCATTCTGTAATCTTCTTCCACTCGCTCTACTCTCTTCTTGCGTGGACGAATTGCTCATGATCTACTACTACGACGCCAGGAAGCTTTCCTACGACGCCGAGAGCTTGAGACCAGCATGTTCAGTCGACCAAATAGCTAAGTTAGTAGGAAGATGCTAAGATGGTGTCAGATATGCTTCAGGAAGCTGACGTGATCAAGGATAACCATTGGACAGTTGCTGCGGCAGAAGATAAGGTAAGAATAAAAAATAATTAATAAAATTGAGTAACATCGCATTTCGAACAATTTATCCTATCTCATAAAAATTTTCATTGATGGTCAGCATAAATCGGAAAACACTCACTGAGGACGATCCAAAAGTCTAGCATCCTAGGATTCACATCATATTTAGAATTTTTTTTTTATAAAATATATCGTAATTAAGGATTAAATATAATAATTAATTGTCATTCCGTTGCATCACAATCAAGGGGTAAAAGTATAATCTAAGGATAGATCCATATAAGGTTGGATTCAGAACTAATCTAAATAAGGCCGGATCCGGTCAGTGAATGAACTTGGATAGGAAAATGGCGTGGATAGGATCGATAGCTCAGAACTATTGATCGATCTGCTGAAAAATTGATCTGGATGAGCGACAAGAAGGGATAAGGTATGGATCAGCTGAACGGATAGACTTGTACGCGTTCGATTGAACCAAAAAAAAAAAAATCGACTTTGAGAATCAGAGGACATCTCATTGACGTCAATCCAAGCATTCTTCAAGTGTTCAAAGCTGAGTTCTGCTTGTTTGTGCTTCATCGCTCTCCGACAACCATTTCGAGCTCCAAATCCCTAAGGTTGTCCGTAATTTTATTATTGTATTAACTATACTTACAAAACAATTCTAAAGAGATACTGTACAATGTTATTGTACTCTTTGTTTGCAAATTTCTTACCCTCCGAAACATTTTTAGAAAAAAATACACAACTGCCACGTTAGTGGCCCTTAGGCCCCCATTATTATTGGAAAGGAGGTAAAGTAGGAAAGCCTAAGTGACAAGTTCTTGGACGGAGATCTACGGAGATGGTGAAATCCTCTGTCAAATTTTGCCCGAAAGATTTTCAAGATAGAATTAAAGGTGTCTATTTGGGAAGATCCATCTAATGGATGATAGATCTTGGAATAGCAATTCTAGGAGATTATGAACCGTTTAGTAAACGAACTTATATTTTGTGTTTTATTCTTTCCGTGGCATTCTGATTTTGAAAAGAAAAGATAAAGTTTTATAACTTTTGGGGAAGCACATGTATATTAAAAGTTCCTAGTATAATAAACAAGTTAAAAACAGAGAAAATATATATATAAAAAAGCCTAATAAGATAAGTAGAAAAGGAAAAAAAAATAATATATGAAATATAATCCCAATAACAAGAACAGAATCTAGAATAGATAAAAACCGGCCGGCTCCTTCGTATCAGCATTCTATTTCTTTTGCACTTGGGCAGCATCATAAAGTTGCTTTCGGAACTCCTCAAAATCCAGCAACATCACGAGAAGAGCTAGCAGGCAGGAATTATCAACTTCAAATGAGAA
This sequence comes from Boesenbergia rotunda, assembly GCA_024364735.1. NCBI lineage: Eukaryota > Viridiplantae > Streptophyta > Magnoliopsida > Zingiberales > Zingiberaceae > Boesenbergia > Boesenbergia rotunda. Next base: position 239,831 of record JAGFNQ010002948.1, on the reverse strand, counting down.
CAAAACCTAACCAGCTCGATGTCAATGTCCTCACCTGAGAACATATATAGCGACTGCATCGAGACCAACATGACAATCTTATCCCCTCCTCATTTATTATATTTTTCATCAATGGGTCGATATAATTAACAAACCAACAAACAAAACCAGTGGTTTGTTCTCAGCCACATCAAGAGTTCTTTGCAAGAGTACGAACGATCCATGACTACCACAATTAAGTAATCGCTGAACACTGTTCCTCAATATTTAAAGAAGACCACAAGGCTGCTCATTTCCAAGCGTACTCATTTGGCACGCCCATGCCTGTGTAGGGCCTGAACAATTGCACGTACAGCGACTGCGGATGGCTCTCACCTGCAGCTTGTCTCGCTCGAACCAACATGTCATCTCAAGGAAGATCTCGTAATTAAGGATGCAAATCTACAGTCGCTTTGTTCTGATCTCTCGCGTAGAAGTTTCCACTATATTATATCAGGCAACTGGACGAGAAGAATGGAGTATTACATATAGGATTCAAAAGAGGGTGAGAGGAGGGTGAATAGTATTTGCCACTTTTTTATATTTCGAAAACTCATGCAAGAGAAATAAAAAATCAAAACACAAAGGACATATTTCTTTTTATTTGGTTCATAATATATACTGCTAGTCTAAGGCACACAATCTTTGATTGCATCTTGTATCTCATGGGCAACGGTTTTTTATCAAAAGATGTACCTGAAAATTAATATTTATCAAAAGACATACCTGAGTTTATTTTTTACCAAAATACACATCCATTGAAATGATTTTCCTCTTATACTCCTCCCGCTAATATTCACCTTTCTCACTTCACAATTCCGAGACATCCGAACCACGTTATCAGTTTTTTCAATTTAAAATAACATATTTTAGTTCGGATGCCCATTACTCGACTTTTTCTCATCCTACATATATATTTCTACCTTGCACGACCACATATAGTGGACTTGTTCTAGAGGTGACTTCAAAGAGTCGACTTAAAAGAATCATTGAGGAAGATAGATGTTGAAGGAGAAACTTCAAATGACAGTTCGTTTGATAGAAGGAAGAAAAAGACAAGTGCAATTGATTACTTAAAATTTGTGCATACGGTGAGAAGAAATAGTATAAGAGTTCTTATAGGGTTTATTTCAGCTAGACTCTGTTCTGTTCTGATATGGTATCAGACCTAGTTTTATTCATGATCACTCTTTCTACTAATTTTTTGTTTGGAGGACTCTAACGGTGTCATACATTACATAAATAGGGTTTTCAGAATTTGTTTAAATTTACGATAAATTCATACTTGAATACGATTGATATCTTACCATATCAGGCTCGAGGAAGGCCTGAAATCAAGTCATTTGATTTCAGGCCCTCCCAGGGCCTGAAATCAAATGATTCAGGCCCTGGGAGGGCCTGAAGTCCTTTTATTTTAGGCCCTCTTAGGGTCTGAAATCCAAGGATTTCAAGACCTCCTAGGGCCTGATATCCTTGTTTATTTTTTAAATTACTGAAACACTTGATTTTTCAGGGATGATAATGTTGTTGACGAAATTCTCTCTAAGATTTGGAATACTCTTGATGATAATGCTGTGATGGGGAATGGAGCAGAAATAGCCAGTAATAATATTCCATTATCTTCCGAGTATAGTGGTAATAGAAATACAAGGAATATGATATTTGATCTAAATGAAGAAGTAAGTAATCTAGAAGATGAGTGTCTGAATTCTTCCACAAGACTTGTTGAATACTTTGAGCCAACCTGGAGTGAGGAGGAAGAACTTGAAATCCGAAATGCAGATGAATTACAACCCAATATAAGTGTACTAGAATTCCAAGCTGATGATATGCAAATTGAGCAATATGAATTTCACCCAGATCAGTACAGTGACTTAGAGGAGGAGTTTCCAATAGCTGATGATCCTTATATTTTGAATTCTCGATTACTAGCTGGGCCAATTGGAGAGGCAGAGGCAGAGGCAAGAGATGAACATGAATTTTTTGTAGGGCAGATTTTTCCATCTAGACAAGAATTCAACAATGCACTTGTGAAACATAACATGATTAAGCATATGAGATATAACCCAGTTGACACCCGAAAAAATTGAGTTAAAGCAGTGTGCTTCAACCAACCATGTACATGGAGAGTAGATGCCCGGGGGGGGGGGGGAAGTAGAGTTCACTGTTACAAAATATGTAAAGGAACACCAATGTGGAACTGTTAGGGAAAGTGCTGATTATCATGCATGCTCTTCATCATTTGTTGCGTCTTTTGCTGAAGAGCAATTTCTTCATAATGAACAATACAAACAAAGTATGATTATATCAGATATTAAAGCTAGATTTGGAGTGACCATATCATACAGAAAAACATACATAGCTAGGGAAAGCATTGAAAAGGTCGTCGGAGATTATGATGAGGCATATAGAGATCTTCTACAATATCTACGTGAGTTAAGAGCTAGAGATCCTGAAACTTATGTGGCACTATGCAGGAATGGTAACAATAAGTTCCAGTGGTATTTTTGGGATTTTGGTGCTTGCCGAAGGGTGTTCAGGTCGTATTTGCGTAAACATATCGGAATTGATGCCACATATCTAAGAGGAAAGTATCCGGGTGTAATGTTGATTGCTACGACGATTGATGTTAATGACAATGTTCTCCCAGTTGCATTTGGAATAGCTGAAGTTGAATGTGGGTCTGCATGGGAGTGATTTTTGGAGCATACAAAGAGGTTCTTTGTGTTGGTGCAAGTTGCATCAGTGATGTCCTCCTCTAAATATTTTAATGTTTGATAATATACTTAAGTCAGTGATACATTAAACAAGAGAAGGGGAGTTAAGAGAGGAGTAACCAAAGTGGAAGAAAAGTCCTAGTTAATCTAGGCACTAAGACTTGGTGAGTGAAGCTGGGCACTAAAACCCGGCAAAGGGCTGGGTGATGGACCCGGTCTAGGTGTCACAAATGTGGATCTCAAATTTAGATATTTGTAAATCTGGAAACCCTTTTTGCTAACAAAGAATAAAAATGTAGTAAAGGGGCCACAGGTCGTATTTTTCCTAGGGCTAGTTGAGGGTGTTCGATTCAAGCTTTGAGTTTATGTGTCGTTGATATTTTTGGGTTTCAAACAAAATCCGGGTTTGGGTTGCACTTCAGAAATGCGAACACGAAGAAAAAGAAAATACTTAACTAAATGAACTAAACAAAGCAATGACAACTAATGAACTCAACCAAAGGTCAACTTTTATCAACTAATGCGATTCGCAGAAATTGCAAACAAAAACTGCCATTGTATGAAATATTACACTACAGGTTGTGAAATGGAATCCAAACTTGATACAAACTTGATATGCAAAAGAAGAAGATTGATGTGCCGAAATCTGATGCTAATTGCAAGAAATGAAAACCTAAGGCAGAAAAGGAATCTAAAATTTAGAAACAACTTAATGCAAATTCACTGATTTCAAATGCAATGATACTCCAAAAGTGTGTCTAACTCCAGCTAAATTAAACTCAAAACAAACGAATGGCAAGCAAGTTGTACATTAAATTATTCTGAAATTTCTTAATTGCTACAAACTTGCAAGAAATGGAACTAAAGTGCCAAAAAGGAAACTTAGAATTTGCTGAAACAATGAACTGACAATTCAGAAATGGAACAAATCACTTCAACTTGGGAAGGCCAGCTATCAGTGAAGTGGTACACAGAATTGAAGAAAGAAATTCAACATCCGAAAACTAAACAATTCATACATAACTTGATTAACTTGATACAAAAGTGATGTGCAGGACTGCAGAACTTGAATTCAGAAATGCTACACTAACCAGATGCAGAACAAACAATTCAAGCTGAGACTAAATTCTCCAAGCTAATGTTCAGATAGGATTCGTAAGAGCTAATATCACTTGATACGAATTTCAGAAAGGATTAACTGAAAATTGCAGAAATGGAGACTAGTTTGCAGAAATTGAGCTGACTTTTGCAGAAATAAACTGATACACATCAATTGAAATCAAGTGCAGAAATTGAATTCGAGTACCTGGTAAATGAGACAAGCTACAATATAACTTCAGAAGATAAAACTAAATCTATCTTAGTACACAATTCAGGAACTCAAGAAGAAAACTGATACACTAGAGGAAAGAAAAAAACTGGCACGCGGCTACAACACTGATATGCAAGTAAGAAACATGAAATAGACTGAATTTGCAAACACTTGTTCACTAAACAAACTCCCTAACTGATTGTCTTGCATAATTAAAACCTAATTAAGGCAGAACTATTCAGGAAAGGAAACTATAGCAGATGATACACAAACAGAAACAGAAATGAGTTGTAGAAACTGAAATTACAGCTAAAACAACATAAATGCATCAAGAAACTAAGCTTCGATCCATCCCTTGGCTCAAAATCTCCTTGCCGTCACACAAGAGCAAGTCAAGAACCCCTTCAGCTATGCAGCTCAATGGAAAATGGCCTCAATTTCAACTCTGCTCATAGACTGCACTAAGCTGGAGAAAACCAATCGATCTCTTCGATCTCGCGATGTCGAGGTGTGATGATGATTTGGTGATGATCAGAGCATACCAGAGGACCCTCCAGATAGCTCCAATGGATGAAAATGACTCAAGATCGCGATCAAATCAATCAGATCATAGAAATTGACGAAACCCTCAATCAACTCTGTTCCGGTGCAAATCCGAGCTAGAGTCTCCACGGAAACCTCCTCCCAATGATCCAGATCTTGTTCCAAGGTCGAAATCGAGTCGGCCACGCCTTCGGATGAAGAAATCTGCGAACGAATGAAGAACAAATGAAGAAAACTCGAAGAACTGGTGAATACGTGACCCTGTGCTCGGGAGCTGATCAGCTGTTTATATAGTTAAGCAATGGACGACCGAGATTCACTTAACTCCATCCAACGGTTGATCCTCATCCGATCTTCATCAAACCTTCCAGATCTTGATCAAAGGTCAGGATCTACCTCTCAGTAGCTCGGATCTTCCAGATTTGCAACAAATGGCTCAGATCGACCTGATCTTTGAATGGGCGGTCTAGATCCCTCTGATCTTGATCCAACGGCTAGATGATCTCTGATTTGGATGAAATCTTTAGATCTTGATCCGACTGCTTGATTAGCCTTAACCCCAGCTCAGATTGATCAGAAGTTCTTAGATGGCCTAGATCTAACCGTTTTTGCATCGGACGGCCCAGATTAGTCTAATTCTTGATTACTTGATCCGGATCCACTTCCAACTCAAGTTTGACCCAGCATGACCTAGGTCCATGAACCTTTTAAGCCTACAAAAGTATATCAACAATTTAGTGGCAAAAATAATTCAAATTTATCAATATTTACAATTAAGTCCATAATGAAGTAAGTCCTAGAACCTAGGATAAATTCTCAATTACGCAAGTAAAACATGGGTCAAACCTGGATTTTAGAACCTAAAACGATCAACAAAATAATACTTATCAACTCCCCCACACTTAAGCTTGAGCTTCGCGCGAAAACTACTAAATATGTATCCCCTAGCTTTTCTCAAACATAAGTAGAAGCAATTGAAAAGAAATTATCTAGGGTTGTTAATTCTCAAAAATTCTAAACTCTATGGATTAGTATCTCGTCCTTAAATCAACAACTTAGCATTTCATCCTTCATGATTCATTGAGATGAATTTAACTCACTAAGCCTTTCAAGGAAAATGTTGGTGGCTCTCTTTTTGAGTTCTAAGTTCATGATGGAAGTAGAGCTCACTCATACACACATGCTTTTTGCACTACCATAAGCTTGTTTGTTATCTACTCTCCACCATTATTCATGATTCGGATCTACATCTACAAAAGTTCATCCAAACAAGGGGAAAATATGTGAAATGGTGAAAATGAATTAAAAGCCAAGAAAAATAGCAAATTTGATAAAGTGGAAGACTTAAATGCTCAAGGATATTTTCAATGCACTTTGCCCTCTTGTCAGTCCTCATAATGAAGTCAAAAGTGTGATGGAGTGAGGCTTTGGCATTTCCCTTCAAAGATTTGATGAAAAGATCTCATCAATTCCTTTGTGCCAATTGTCCATCTTGCGTGTCAATTTGCTTCCTTCTCTTTTCTTTTCTGATTTTTTTCTTTATTTTTTTTAGTAAAGTCAGAATGTAATGGAGCAAAGCTTGGGTTCCTATGAGAATATCTTCACTGATTTCATGGTGCCACAACTTCAATTGTATGCCACTTGTTTCTTTGTTTCCTTCTTTTTTTCAAACTGTTTTCTCTCTCTTTTTTTTTCTGAATTCTTCTAATGGAGCACTTCGGATCAGATCTATATCAGAGAACTTAAGACATCAAGTAACATAGATGCTCCACATACAATCTTCACTAAACACCTCTTGTAACTCCTCTTTGATACACTTCACCTTCAAGTTGACACACTTCTACTTTTATTCTCTTTTTTTTCTGCTTCAGATTTCAGCTCCACAGCATCACTTTCAGACCTTTCAAAACTCTGATTTCTCAAAACCATTAGCATCAATTAGTACTTGCAATCAAATGATACAAAACCCAATTTCAGCTTCCTCTTGATACCAAACTGACTTTATGGCAAAATAACTTTCTGATTTTTCTCTTTTCCAGCTGCATTTTCATCTCACCTTCTCAACCTTGCTGTCGGATGGTCTTGTACTTAATCCTTGCAGCAACCATATTAGTTTCAGATCAGTTCCTTTGCTCTTCAATTACTGAACTGCACAGAATTTTCCTTCTTCTGTTTTTGCATAGATTCCTTGCAATTGTCTCAGATTTTCTGCACTCTTCTGCTTCAATTCAGACTTAAGCATGATGTTCCTAATTTCCATAGTATATAACAGCTGCAATCAGCTTCCAGCAGGGTGGCCGAACAACTTCTTTTCCTTTTTGGCATAGATTTTTCTTAGCTTCAGATTTCTTAGCTATACTCAGCTTCAATTCAACTTTACAGCCTTCAATTCAGACTTCAGCAGAGTGTTGCTAATCTTGATCTCAGATTTTTCCATTTGTGATACAAGATTCATTACCCTCAGATTTTTCCTTGCCACAACTTTTCTTTTCTTTGTGTGCCATTTTTTTTCATTGCAGATTTTTCCATTGTGTGTCACTTGAATCTTCAAAGTATAATAAGAAATCTAGATCTCCAATTGGAACTAACCTCTTGCTCATTCTTGACACCAAACTCAACTCAACTTGGCACCTTTTGGCCTCAACTTGAAATGAAATGAATCTTTGATACAAAATAATTCCAAAACACTAGCCACCTCCCCCACACTTGATCTTTTGTCCGTCTCGGGCAAAGTATCATTAAGAAATATCTCAAACAAACAAGTCCATAGAAGAGTATGGTTAAGAGTAGGAAATAAGGAAAGAAAAATAGAAGAAACATGATTATTGCCAAAAATTGACATGGAAAGGTAAACCAATTGATTAGCCTCTATAGATGTGATCCAATCATTGAAATATGGTTTTGAAAGAACCTAAGCAAGTTCTAGAGTGCAATCACATATGTGTGTCACAAAAATAAGGCTAATTCTCACTAGGTACAAATAATTCATCTCAAATCATCAATTAAAAATCCATAACCAAATAGTACTCAAGCATCCAAGATTTCATCCATGAGCTTAAATCTAAAGTTTTAACAACCAAAGTTAATTTATTTTCAAAAGACTCTAAAATATTATCAAGACAACCTAGAGGGATACATTTATTCCTATTCATTAAGAAAAAGTGCCAAAAGACATAAAATGGTATTTACAATGTCTATTTATTCATTCTACTCACCTAAGAATTTATTAGCAACAACTCATTCCACCAAGAAAATTACTTCTAGAATATGAAAATGATATATACAATGACATGTAAGTGCATGAAAAGTGAACTCCCCTTAAGTTGGGTAGATAGCCTCGTTCATGTCCAAACCATCCACCTCTAGCTCCTTTAATTCTTCAAAGTACCTTTTGAGCCGGTGGCCATTGACTTTCCAAATAAAACCATTAGATACATCTTGAATTTCCACAACACCATAGGAAAAAATGTTAGTTACAATAAATAGACCATCCCACCTTGACCTTAACTTACCTTTTATCAATTTGAGCCTTGATTTGTACAATAATACCTTGTCACCAATTTGGAAATCTTTCTTCACAATGTGCTTGTCATGGAAGTTTTTGGTCTTTTCCTTGTAGATCCTTGAATTTTCAAATGCTTCTAGCCGAATTTCTTCAAGTTCTTGGAGTTGAAATTTTCTCTCTTCTCCCACCTTTGTAGCATCGAAATTACATGCTTTTACTGCCCAATATGCTTTGTGCTCTATTTCCACGGGGAGATGACAAGCTTTTCCATAGACCAAACGGTAAGGTGACATGCCAATGGGGGTCTTGTATGCAGTTCTGTACGCCCAAAGTGCATCATCTAGCCTCTTGCTCCAATCTTTTCTAGTGGGTCCAATAGTCTTCTCCAAAATGGATTTGATCTCTCTGTTTGAAACCTCAGCCTGTCCATTTGTTTGGGGATGGTAGGATGTAGAAACCTTGTGTGCAACCCCATACTTGCTAAGCAATGCCTTCATGTGTTTATTGCAAAAATGAGATCCTTGGTCACTTATTATTGCCCTTGGAATTCCAAACCTGCAAAAATGTGTGACCTAACAAAACTACAAACAACAGAAGAATCATCAGTCTTGGAGGGAATGACCTCCACCCATTTGGAAACATAATCCACAGCAAGTAAAATGTATAAATATTCAAAAGATACAGGAAAAGGTCCCATAAAATCTATTCCCCAAATATCAAAAATCTCACAGAAAAGCATAGTATTTTGGGGCATCTCATTTCTTGCTCCTATGTTCCCAGTTCGTTGACATCTATCACAATTTTTATAGAATACATACGAATCATGAAATAGGGTGGGCCAATACAATCCACACTCTAGCACCTTCCTAGCAGTTCTCTGGGGTCCAAAATGCCCCCCACAAGCTGATGAATGACAAAATATAAGTACAGAAGAAAACTCATAATCTGGTACGCATCTCCTAATTATTTGATCATTACAAAATTTCCATAAATAAGGATCATCCCACACATAGAATTTTGCATCACTTTTAAGTTTATCTTTTTGAGCCTTAGAAAAGTGTGTAGGAAAAATATGTGCAACTAAGAAATTAACTAAGTCTGCATACCAAGGTGTTTCACCATGTATTGCAAGAAGGTGCTCATCTCTAAAATCATCATCAATGGTGGCAGGTGATCCATCTCCTTCAATTTTACTTAAGTGATCTGCAACTAGATTTTTCTTGCCACTCCTATCTCTAATCTCCAGGTCAAATTCTTGGAGTAGGAGCATCCATCTGATCAGTCTAGGTTTTGCATCAGGCTTTTTCAACAAGTATTTCAAAGTTGCATGATCAGAAAAGATAATAACATGTGAGCACAATAAGTAAGACCTAAAACGATCCAAAGCAAAAATAATGGCAAGAAGCTCCTTTTCAGTAGTAGTGTAGTTTGCTTGGGCGTCATCTAGGGTCTTGGAGGCATAGCATATAACATGAGGTGCTCCCTCTACCCTCTGTGCTAGTACAGCTCCCACTGCAAAGTTAGATGCATCACACATTAATTCAAATGGTAAATTCCAATCAGGTGATTTAATAATAGGAGCTAAGGTAAGAGCCTCCCTGAGTCTGTGAAAAGCTTCTTTGCACTTATCATCAAAATGAAAATCAACATCTTTCTGCAAAAGTCTTGTCAAGGGCCGAGCAATCAAGTTGAAGTCTCTAATAAATCTGCGGTAGAAACCTGCATGTCCAAGGAAAGCACGAATATCCCGTACGCATACGGGGTAAGATAAAGAAGAAATAACACTAATTTTTGCAGGATCTACCTCTATACCTCTCCTAGAGATTATATGTCCAAGTACAATACCATGCTCTACCATGAAGTAACATTTTTCAAAATTAAGGACAAGGTTAGTTTCAATGCAACGGTGTAACACCCTAGATAAATTTTCTAAACATGAATCAAAAGACGTGCCATAAATTGAAAAGTCATCCATGAATACTTCCATACAGTGCTCTAGCAACTCACCAAATATACTTACCATGCATCTCTGAAATGTACCGGGTGCATTGCAGAGTCCAAAAGGCATACGTCTGTAGGCGAAAGTGCCAAAGGGGCAAGTGAAGGTAGTCTTCTCCTGGTCCTCTGGATCTATACAAATCTGAAAGTAGCCTGAATATCCATCTAAAAAATAATAATGGGACTTCCCTGCCAGTCTCTCAAGCATCGGATCAATAAAGGGTAAAGGGAAGTGATCCTTCCTGGTAACCTTGTTGAGTTTTCTGTAATCTGTGCAGACCCTCCAGGAATTTTTAACTCTGGTGGGTACTAGTTCATTGTTTTCATCTGCTACCACTGTTACCCCGGATTTCTTTGGCACCACATGTATGAGACTAACCCACTGACTATCAGAAATAGGGTAATAATACCTGCCTGAAGAAGTCGAGTCACCTCTTTCTTTACAACGTCCAAAATAAGTGGATTAAGTCTCCTTTGTGGTTGCCTCACGGGTTTTACATTTTCTTCCAAAAATATCCTGTGCATACAGATAGCTGGGCTAATACCTGATATATTTGATAAAGTCCACCCAATCGCCTTCTTGTAATGCCTCAGGACCTGCAATAATTTTTCTTCCTGCTCTGACTCCAAATGCTGTGAAATAATAACTGGAAAATTCTGCTCCTCTCCTAGATACACATACTTCAGATCGTCTGGAAGTGGCTTAAGCTCAATCTGTCCCTGCTCAGTGGGTATGAGTGATCCTTGGGGCTCTGTGCAATCCCCTACACAACCATACCTATGCTCTGAGTCCTCTGAAACCTCAATAGAAATGGGTGATCCTTGGGGCTCTGTGCAATCCCCTACACATAGAAAATCCTCACCAACTGAAAATGAATCTAAAATATCTTCTGAAATTTCCTCAGTCTCAGCAGTAAATACTCCCTCAACCTCCTCTGAATAAATAACTCATCCAGAAAAATCATGTAGAAATCCCTCACCTCTAACTCTGTATCCTCCAACTCCTCAAGAATACCCATGCTCATAATGGAGTGGTCCTCTCTCGGGTGCTTCATAGCATCAAAAACGCTAAACTGAACTACCGTGTCTCCAATCTCCATGAAAAGCGTACCAACATAAACATCTATTTTTGTTCTAGCAGTCTTCAGAAATGGTCTTCCTAAAATAAGTGGAGAACGGTGTGCAAGATAATCCCCCTCCATATCCAAGATATAAAAATCTGCAGGAAATATCAGCTCCTTTACCTTTATCAAAACATCTTCAATTATACCGGCTGGGTGGGTCTGGCTTCGGTCTGCTAACTGTATCACCACACTAGTAGGCTGTAAAGGGCCTATGCCAAGTATCTGGAAGACTGACCTGGGCATCACATTAATGGAAGCTCCTAAATCCAGCATGGCATCATGGAACGTGGTGCTCCCTATCTCACAAGATACAGTAAATACTCCAGGGTCTTCATACTTCTGAGGTATGACATGAATAAGTGCTGAAATATTTTTCCCCAAGCTGACCAACTCATTTTCCTTAAGCTTCTTCTTGTGAACACAGAGATCTTTCAAAAACTTGGCATACTTAGGAATCTGTTTAATCATAGTCAACAAAGGTACATTAATCTCTACTTTACTGAACAATTTCACTAGCTCATTGTATTCCTTAGCTTTCTCCTCTTCTACTTGCTTCTTAGCCTGTGTTTTACGCTGAGGGAATGACAAGAGAACTCTCAAATCATCTTCTTGAGCCGGAAGTTTAGGGGCTGAATTGTGAGCTGCTGCCCCACTCGAAGTAGCTGCTGTAAAATTGGTTTCGGCACTGATTTCTCCTTCATTTTCCACCAAAATCACAGAGTTGCTTGATGAAGGAGTTGGGCATGGACTAGGGGTGGAACCACATGATTTTGGAGTGATTTCATGGTTGTTTTGGGCTGGAAATGAAGGTGCTGTCCCGTTTTCAGAAAATTCAGCTCTTGGACCATTTTGAGATGAAGTAACCTTCCCGCTCCTCAAAGTAATAGCGCTAACATTTCCCTTTGGATTGGGAATAGCTTGAGAAGGTAGTTGGCTTGATCCTTGAGCTTGACTTTGATTTATCCCACTAGCCAATTGTCCCATTTGCCTTTCGAGATTTTGAATGACCAGCTCATTCCTTTGTTGTTGTTGTTGTTGTTGTAAAACTTATTGTTATTGTAAAACTTGTTGTAACATCTCCTCAATTCTTTGTTGTTGCACATTTCCTCCACTAGAGCCTCCATAGCCTCCTTGGTTAGCATAGTGCCTTGATTGACCTTGAAATGATGAAATAGGTTGTTGAAATTGTTGAACTTGCTGAGATCCTTGAAAATAGGACTGTTGCGGCTGATAGGAGGGCTGAAATTGTTGTTGATAGGGCTGGTAATTGGGCTGGAATGTTGGTTGAATTTGTTGAGAATTATAGGCTTGAAAATTCTGGTTTTGAAATGGAACTTGTTGTGGTGAGGACTGAAATTGCATAGGCTGGAAATTCGAATTCGCAGGCTGGTAACTTGGATTGTAAGGCTGTGAGGGTTGGAAATTTTGCTGGTTTTGAGGCTGGAACGTTTGAAATGCTTGGAAACCTTGCTGAATTGACTAGAATTGAGGCTGGAATTGCTGAAATTGGGGCTGAGGTTGCTGAAATGTTGGCTGAATCGGCTGAAATTGGGGCTGGAAAACTTGCTGATTTTGCTGCGTTTGCTGGAGTTGCTGTTGTGGTTGCTGAAGTTGCTGTTGTGAGGGGTTTTGTTGGTAGAAAGAATTCCCATATTTAAGATTTGGATGATCCCTCCAACCAGGGTTATAAGTAGAAGAATAGGGGTTATTCCGAGATTGAAATTGCCTCCTAACCAATGTCGCTACTGTCTCATCTTGTTGGAGGGTGGGACATGAGTCTGAGTTATGTTCCTGACTAGAACAAATACTGCATACCCTCATCACTTGGTTTGATTGTGGAAGCACCGAAAGATTGGAATTTTGACTTGCATTATTAAGACCCATTTGCTTTATCGCTGATGTGAGCTCTACCAATGCATTCTTGATTTCTTTTTGTTCACTGGAAGCCACCTGAACTTCATTAACTCCTCTAGTAGACAATGCTCTGCTTCCAAACTGCTGAGAATTTTCTGCCATGTTTGAAATAAGCTCCCTAGCTTGTTCTGGCGTTTTGTTAACTAGGGCTCCTCCAGCTGCAGCATCTATCATGATCCTGTCCATCTGCAATAAGCCCTTATAAAAATACAGGATGAGTAACTGCTCACTGATCTGGTGCTGTGGGCAGCTAGAACAAAGCTTATTAAATCTCTCCCAATAGTCATAAAGTGTTTCCCCCACCACTTGCTGTATACCACATATACTCTTTCTTATGATTGCAGTTCTGGAGGCTGAAAAATATTTTTCTAGGAATGTCTCCTTCATGGAAATCCAGCTAGACACGTGCCCAGTAGGTAAGTAGTAGAACCAGTCTTTTGCTACTCCAGTCAGGGAAAAAGGAAAAGCCCTCAGCTTGATATCTTCTTCTGAAATACCCTGAGGCTTCATGGTGGAGCATACAACGTGAAACTCATGCAGGTGTCTATTTGGATCTTCTCCAGATAATCCTTGAAATTTGGGCAACAAGTGGATGAGTCCAGATCTGAGCTCAAAATCGCTAGCCAACTCTGGATAAGCAATGCTGGAATACTGAAATGTGTCGTCTGGTGCTGCAAGTTCTTTCATGGTCTTCTAGTGGTCTGCCATGATACTGCCTGAATGAGTAGGAATAAACTGAAGACGAGGAATATCAATATCCTCAGAAAGTATGCCCTGGCTCCTCCTGGCTCTGAAAGTTCTCTCAATTTCAGGATCAAATTCTTCAAGATCACCACTTGCTGGCCTGGTCATAAAATAAACAAATCGCAGCAAATGTATATGGAAAAATAAAGCAAATGAAGTAAATCACAAGATATAGCAGTAAGCACAAAAATGGATCAAGAAAAATATGCAATAAGCACAAATCAAACAACTTAACTAGTAAATTCCCCGGAAACGGCGCCAAAAATTTGATGGACCCGGTCTAGGTGTTACGAATACGAGTCTCAAATTTAGATATTTGTAAATCTGGAAACCCTTTTTGCTAACAAAGAATAAAAATGTAGTAAAGGGGCCACAGGTCGTATTTTTCCTAGGGCTAGTTGAGGGTGTTCGATTCAAGCTTTGAGTTTATGTGTCGTTGATATTTTTGTGTTTCAAACAAAATCCGAGTTTGGGTTGCACTTCAGAAATGCGAACACGAAGAAAAAGAAAATACTTAACTAAATGAACTAAACAAAGCAATGACAACTAATGAACTCAACCAAAGGTCAACTTTTATCAACTAATGCGATTCGCAGAAATTGCAAACAAAAATTGCCATTGTATGAAATATTACACTACAGGTTGTGAAATGGAATCCAAACTTGATACAAACTTGATATGCAAAAGAAGAAGATTGATGTGCCGAAATCTGATGCTAATTGCAAGAAATGAAAACCTAAGGCAGAAAAGGAATCTAAAATTTAGAAACAACTTAATGCAAATTCACTGATTTCAAATGCAATGATACTCCAAAAGTGTGTCTAACTCCAGCTAAATTTAACTCAAAACAAACGAATGGCAAGCAAGTTGTACATCAAATTATTCTGAAATTTCTTAATTACTACAAACTTGCAAGAAATGGAACTAAAGTGCCAAAAAGGAAACTTAGAATTTGCTGAAACAATGAACTGACAATTCAGAAATGGAACAAATCACTTCAACTTGGGAAGGCCAGCTATTAGTGAAGTGGTACACAGAATTGAAGAAAGAAATTTAGCATCTGAAAACTAAACAATTCATACATAACTTGATACAAAAGTGATGTGCAGGACTGCAGAATTTGAATTCAGAAATGCTACACTAACCAGATGCAGAACAAACAATTCAAGCTGTGACTAAATTCTCCAAGCTAATGTTCAGATAGGATTCGTAAGAGCTAATATCACTTGATACGAATTTTAGAAAGGATTAACTGAAAATTGCATAAATGGAGACTAGTTTGCAGAAATTGAGCTGACTTTTGCAGAAATAAACTGATACACATCAATTGAAATCAAGTGCAGAAATTGAATTCGAGTACCTGGTAAATGAGACAAGCTACAATATAACTTCAGAAGATAAAACTAAATCTATCTTAGTACACAATTTAGAAACTCAAGAAGAAAACTGATACACTAGAGGAAAGAAAAAAAACTGGCACGCGGCTACAACACTGATACGCAAGTAAGAAACATGAAATAGACTGAATTTGCAAACACTTGTTCACTAAACAAACTCCCTAACTGATTGTCTTGCAGAATTAAAACCTAATTAAGGCAGAACTATTCAGGAAAGGAAACTATAGCAGATGATACACAAACAGAAACAGAAATGAGTTGTAGAAACTGAAATTACAGCTAAAACAACATAAATGCATCAAGAAACTAAGCTTCGATCCATCCCTTGGCTCAAAATCTCCTTGCCGTCATACAAGAGCAAGCCAAGAACCCCTTCAGCTACGCAGATCAATGGAAAATGGCCTCAATTTCAACTCTGCTCATAGACTGCACTAAGCTGGAGAAAACCAATCGTTCTCTTCGATCTCGCGATGTCGAGTTGTGATGATGATTTGGTGATGATCAGAGCATACCAGAGGGCCCTCCAGATAGCTCCAATGGATGAAAATGGCTCAAGATCGCGATCAAATTGATCAAATCATAGAAATTGAAGAAACCTTCAATCAACTCTGTTCCAGTGCAAATCCGAGCTAGAGTCTCCACGGAAACCTCCTCCCAATGATCCAGATCTTGTTCCAAGGTCGAAATCGAGTCGGCCACGCCTTCGGATGAAGAAATCTGCGAACGAAATGAATAACAATTGAAGAAAACTCGAAGAACTGATGATGACGCAACCCTGTGCTCGGGAGCTGATCAGCTGTTTATATAGTTAAGCAATGGACGACCGAGATTCACTTATCTCCATCCAACGGTTGATCCTCATCCGATCTTCATCAAACCTTCCAGATCTTTATCAGAGGTCAGGATCTACCTCTTAGTAGCTCGGATCTTCCAAATTTGCAACGAATGACTCAGATCGACCTGATCTTTGAATGGGCGGTCTAGATCCCTCTAATCTTGATCCAACTTCTAGATGATCTTTGATTTGGATGAAATCTTCAGATCTTGATCCGACTGCTTGATTAGCCTTAACCCCAGCTTGGATTAATCAGAAGTTCTCAGATGGCCTAGATCTAACCGTTTTTGCATCGGACGGCCTAGATTAGTCTAATTCTTGATTACTTGATCCGAATCTACTTCCATCTCAAGTTTGACCCAGCATGACCTAGGTCCATGAACCTTTTAAGCCTACAAAAGTAGATCAACAATTTAGTGGCAAAAATAATTCAAATTTATCAATATTTACAATTAAGTCCAGAATGAAGTAAGTCCTAGAACCTAGGGTAAATTCTCAATTACGCAAGTAAAACATGGGTCAAACCTGGATTTTAGAACCTAAAACGATCAACAAAATAGTACTTATCACTGGGCACCGAAGACCTGCTCGGAAGGTGGGCACTAAGTCCTGGTGAGGACTGGGCAAGAAGACTTGGCTGAGGGTTGGGCACCGAAGTCCTGGACTTAGGGTTTGGGCACGAAGTCTTGGTCCGAGAGACTGAGCAACTTAGTTGAGCGATGACTAAGGACAGAAGTAGAGACGGGTCAGGGTTCGGACGTATCGAGATCTGAGAGTATCGGATGCTAAGTAAAAGTCCACCCGAAGGACTCTCCTGAATGGAGTAGGTGAAAGGCGAGTTCTCGGGGGTAGGAACTTGCGTCAGTTCTGTTGGTGCTTGAATGGCTATAGAGGGGGGGGGTGAATATAGCTAGTCACAAAATTCTTTGATCTTTTAAAATCTTCTGCACTTAACGGTTAGCAACAGCGGAAGCAATACAAAACCAAACAGAATAGCAGAAACAAAGAACACACAAACCAATCGCTAAGACGGAGATGTACAAGGTTCGGGGATAACTTGCCCCTACTCCTTGGCGTGCCCGTGAGGTAGACGATCCCTTAATCATCGGTAGATCAAGCCCCAGGTGAACCCAGATATAGTGAAGCCTCCTTCTCGGTGGTGAAGCCTCTCCACAGATCTCACGGATGATTGAACTTCAGTACAAGAGATCACACAAGAAGGAATGCTCACAAGAAACCCTCAAGCAAGAACACCCAAGCACAAAGCAACAGAGAGCACAAGTACAACCCAGCCAAACTTCCCAAGTTTCTGTATGTTTTCCCTTGTCTCGCTCCTCTGCTTCCACTTTGTCTTAAGCTTCTGCTCAACGTCGCTAGGCTCCATCAGCACCACTGAGCCACAGCCTGACCCCCTGACTCCCTGAGCGCTCAGTCCACTGAAGACCACTTCAGCTGAGCCTCCGTCAGTTGCCAGCCGCGCCTTCATCAGTTGCCAGCCGCGCCAGACGCCCGTTGAAACCTGAGAAGAGAAAAGAGCCAAACCTACTCTATGGAAAGCCCTCAGTTGATTCTCCTCCATTGTTTGAATCACCTGCACACTTATCAGGAGCTTAGCAAAGCATATCAAACATAATCGGTAAGTAGCAGTAGAAATCAGAATGCAATCAGAACTCTGACAGCGATTTCAAATTAAAGTTCAGCTTCTGATCGGTCACCAGACCGATCAGAGTGACACCTGATCGGTCACCAGACCGATCAGGATAGGCCCAGTCCGATCAGGCTCCAGCCTGATCGGTCCACAGTGAGAAATCAGAATCGCGATCTTCTGGTGATCGGTCACCCTGACCGATCACAGATCGTGGATCGGTCACCGGACCGATCCACAACATTGCTGGGATTCCCAGCTTTTGCAGGCAAACCTCACTGATCGGTCACCTGACCGATCAGGTTGTGGCCTGATCGGTCCCCGCTCTGACCGATCAGGATGCATCCTGATCGGTTATAGTGAGAAGCTCGCTACATTTGATCGTTCAACCTGACCGATCTGAGGGTCTCCCTGATCGGTCACTAGACCGATCAGGAGCCGAATAGAAGCCAACCAAGGATTCTCTATTCTCTCCCTGATCGGTCACCAGACCAATCAGACTTCTCTGGATTGGTCACCAGACCGATCCACGAAGGAAGTTCATGCCAGCTTCCCTGATCGGTCACCAGACCGATCCGGCCAAGGCTAATTCCACTCTAAGTCAAGAGAACGAGCTCCCAGCCTTCTCTGACTCATCCTGGTCCCCCGGACCAAGACTCCATGCCCAGTTTCACTCACCGGGACTTCATTCAACCTAGCTTCCCAAGCTAGGGCCTGGCTTCACTTACCAGACTTTCATCTAACCTAGATTCCCAAGCTAGGACCTGGCTTCACTCACTAGGATTTCCATCACCTAGCTTCCCAAGCTAGGACCTGGTTTCACTCACCAGGCTTTCATCCAACATAGCTTCACTCACCAGGATTTTATGCCCAGTCCCCGATCAGGACTTAACCCAAATTCTCTCAACCAAACTTAAATCGTTGTCAAACCCAAAACAACAATCGGGCCAGACTGCATCAACAATCTCTCCCTTTTTGTTGTCTGACAATCCGATTTATGTTTAGGTATTAATGATCAATTTAAGTCCATTCAATTTTAATATGAGAATCAAGATCCTCCCCGATAATAATCTCAAACTTAATCAATAATAATCTCAAACTTAATCAACCATTCTCTCCCCCTTTGTTAAACATCGAAAAAAGGGTATGGTTATTAAGTTCTAACATAACTCCCCCTCAATCAAGGGTCTCTCTCCCCCCCCCCCCCCCAAATCCAAAATAATCAAAGGATAATTTTTGAATTGCATATGAGAGGTATATACCAGTAATGTATCATGGCAATAGTGTATATGCATCATACGACAATAAGTGTGAATTGCACATGAAACCATATACAAAATTATATCATGGTCAAACATGTATATGTTTTATATGACAAGTAGGGAATGCAGCTGTATCCAACACATAATCCTGATTGGTCCCTGTGACCGATCAAGCTTGTTGATTACTTGATACAGAAAAATTTCTGATTAGTCTGGGGAGCGATCAGTTTTCAGAAAAATTTCTGAAACTCTGGTACGTACCTGATCAGACTGCATTAACAATTTGCATTCCACAACAGGGGTGTAGACTTCGTTAACATCTGATAATTCAGAAAAATTTCTAAAATTATTTCTCATCCAGGAACAGGAGTCATGATTCAAACAACCTTTATTGATTTGAAAGCTCCAACACAGGTTTGTATCAAATCAATATTTGGTTTTATTCCAAGTATGATTAGGATGTTCCAATTGTAATTGGTTTGTATTAGATTTGTTCGTATCAGTATGATCAAGTAATCTGATACAACTTGATGAAATGGGATTGGACTGAGGGGTAGTCTTACACCATTGGGAACGATTTGGGAGTTTCCTGATCAGCATTGACCTGATCGGTCACCAGTCCGATCAGAACAACGTCTGATCGGTCACCAGACCGATCAGGGTGAGTCCTGATCGGTCGGTGAACCGATCTGGTTCAATATAGAAGGTTTTTCAATTTCAGAAATAAAATTTCAGAAACTGTGAAATCAACTTTGTTTCAAATCTCAACCATTCCTAAACCCTAATTCAATCAGAGTTAGTCCCTTCTTAATCCTAAGAAGGGTTTCCCTTACCCAACATGTAATTTCCCACATCAATAAAGAAAAATATTAATGGGAATTGTTGTTTAAAAATCTTAAGAGTTCAGATTTGAAAAATATACATATCAATTCCATAATCCTAATTCCCCATTATATTGATAATTCATGGATTGGATTTGAAAATTCATAGTTCCAAGTGTGTATCAAACTCATGGTTCCAACTAATTGGAAATCAAATTTGTATTAAAAAAAACCTATTCCCCAAGTTTCTCATAAATACAAGGTTTAAATCATGATTCAAAGAAAACACTATGTCATACAACATAAGCAGTGAGTTTTGAAACTCATGTTATTTGTTTGGTGATGCCTTGTGAAATTTTATAATGATCATCATAAAGCATGTGTTCTTAAACAAAATTTGCATGCCATAGGTTAATGTTGCTAACTTCAAGATTTACAGTAAACCATAACATACTTGATCATGTTCACTAAACAAAATACCTTAAGCAAAACCTAAGCCAAAACTTTAAGCTCATGTTCTTGTCTATTGATGTCTGATCATCACAAATTATGTATGATATATTCCTTAGCATGCATTCATGGTGTATAACACATACAAGAAAATTGACTCCTTAGGCTTGAGATAAATCATTTTATAAACCACTCATGTGAATTTGAGGGAACGGTAAGCACATTCCTTACTAGGAATGACCATTCGTTTGGAGCACCAAATATCAACCACCCATGTTGATAGATGCTCCCCCTCAATCAATGCCTATACAATTCGAAAAATAGATATTTTGGGTACCTATATTTTGGGTCCTAAAGCATCTACAATAAATGACTTTGGCACCCAAGTCTTAATCATTTTCTTTCTAACTTTTTGAACCCTAGAATCATTTTGTGCTCTAAATTGGGTTCTTGACATTAATGATACAAAGGTTGGTTCTTTAGGTCGGTAACCTATACCGACCTTGTTGTAAACTGCCCTTTGGGAATTTAGTACCATGTCTAATGTTTTAGAACTAGTTGAAAATTTCTCAACTTCGCCCTTCAAGGTTTTGTTCTCATCTTCTAACATTTCTACACGCAAATCATCAATATCATCATCCTTAGAGAATTTCAATTTTTCTACTTCTAACTTTAAAGATTTAACTTTGGCCTTGGATTTCTTAAGCATGTTTGTCAAGTAAGCTATTGTTCTATAGCACTTATCTAACTCGGGAGAAATTACCTCTTCATCATCTGAAGATGATGAAGGCACGGTTGAGGAGCTACTCGCTTTGTCTTCACTCTCCTCTTCACTTGAATCTTCTAAGGCCACTAGAGCCACATGACAGTAGGTCTTCTCCTCCTCTTCTTCCTTCTTCTTCTCCTTCTTCTTCTTGTTGTTGTCACCTGCCACTAAAACAAACCCTTTCTCCTTTGGGCTTTTGTTAGAGATCTCATGTAGTTTCATTTCATAAAATAGATCTTCTAACTTAATAAAAGATAAATCTTTGGAAACCTTGTAGGCATCCACCATGGATGACCACAAAATATTCCTAGGGAAAGATTTGAGGATATACCTTACAAGATCTCGGGTTTCCACCTTTTCATTGATGGAATGCAAGCCATTAAGGATCTCTTTGAATATTCCATGGAGTTCACTTACCTTTTCATTTTCTTCCATGGAAAGGTTTTGCAGTCGGCTGAGAAGGAGATCCTTCTTGGCTGTCCGGGTTTCATGAGTGCCTTTATGGAGCTCAACGAGCTTGCTCCATAGCTCTTTAGCACTTGTGAAGGGACCAACTTTGATTAGTTGGTCTTTGGTCATCCCACATTGCAAGGTCACGACAGCTTTTGCATCAGCCTCTCCTTTTGCGAGTTTGCTCAGCCGACCACATGGAGAAGTCTAGATCTTTTCCCTCAACATCCTTTGGAGGAAAGAACCCCTCCTTCACAGCGAACCATGTGTTGAGGTTCATCTTGAGATAATACTCCATCTATGACCTCCAAAATTGAAAATCAGTGCCGTCGAAGAGTGGAGGTCGGCTGGTGCTAAATCCTTCCCTCAAAGCCATTCTTGTTGACTCTCGGGTGTTAATTCGCTTGAACAGAGCCCCAAGCTCTGATACAACTTGTTGGTGCTTGAATGGCTAGAGAGGGGGGGGGGTGAATATAGCCAGACACAAAATTCTTTGATCTTTTAAAATCTTCCGCACTTAGCGGTTAGCAACAGCGGAAGCAATACAAAACCAAACAGAATAGCAGAAACAAAGAACACACAAACCAATCGCTAAGACGGAGATGTACAAGGTTCAGGGATAACTTGCCCCTACTCCTTGGCGTGCCCGTGAGCTGGGCGATCCCTTGATCGTCGGTAGATCAAGCCCCAGGTGAACCCGGATATAGTGAAGCCTCCTTCTCGGTGGAGAAACCTCTCCACAGATCTCACAGATGATTGAACGTCAGTACAAGAGATCACACAAGAAGGAACGCTCACAAGAAACCCTCAAGCAAGAACACCCAAGCACAAAGCAACAGAGAGCACAAGTACAACCCAGCCAAACTTCCCAAGTTTCTGTCTGTTTTCCCTTGTCTCGCTCCTCTGCTTCCACTTTGTCTTAAGCTTCTGCTCAACGTCGCTAGGCTCCATCAGCACCACTGAGCCACAGCCTGACCCCCTGACTCCCTGATCGCTAAGTTCACTGAAGACCACTTCAGCTGAGCCTCCGTCAGTTGCCAGCCGCGCCTTCGTCAGTTGCCAGCCGCGCCAGACGCCCGTTGAGACCTGAGAAGAGAAAAGAGCCAAACTTGCTCCATGGAAATCCCTCAATTGACTCTCCTCCATTGTTTGAATCACCAGCACACTTATCAGGAGCTTAACAAAGCATATCAAACATAATCGGTAAGTAGCAGTAGAAATCAGAATGCAATCAGAACTCTGACAGCGATTTCAAATTAAAGTTCAGCTTCTGATCGGTCACCAGACCGATCAGAGTGACACCTGATTGGTCACCAGACCGATCAGGATAGGCCCAGTCCGATCAGGCTCCAGCCTGATCGGTCCACAATGAGAAACCAGAAATCGCGACCTTCTGGTGATCGGTCACCCTAACCGATCACAGATCGTGGATCGGTCACCAGACCGATCCACATCATTGCTGGGATTCCCAGCTTTCGCAGCCAAACCTCACTGATTGGTCACCAGACCGATCAGGTTGTGGTCTGATCGGTCCAGGGACCGATCAAGGCATGCCCTGACCGATCAGGATGCATCCTGATCGGTTATAGTGAGAAGCTCGCGACATTTGATCATTCAGCCTGACCGATCTAAGGGTCTCCCTGATCAGTCACCAGACCGATCAGGAGCCGAATAGAAGCCAACCAAGGATTCTCTATTCTCTCCCTGATCGGTCACTAGACCGATCAGACTTCTCTGGATCGATCACCAGACCGATCCACGAAGGAAGTTCGTGCCAGCTTCCCTGATCGGTCACCAGACCGATCCAGCCAAGGCTAATTCCACTCTAAGTCAAGAGAACGGGCTCCCAGCCTTCTCTGACTCATCCTAGTCCCCCGGACCAAGACTCCATGCCCAGTTTCACTCACCGGGACTTCATTCATCCTAGCTTCCCATGCTAGGACCTGACTTCACTCACCAGGCTTTCATCCAACCTAGCTTCCCAAGCTAGGACATGACTTCACTCACCAGGATTTCCAACACCTAGCTTCCCAAGCTAGGACTTGCCTTCACTCACCAGGATTTCCATCACCTAGCTTCCCAAGCTAGGACCTGACTTTACTCACCAGGCTTTCATTTAACCTAGCTTTCCAAGCTAGGACCTGGCTTTCCAAGCTAGGACCTGGCTTCACTCACCAGGATTTCATGCCCAGTCCCCGATCAGGACTTAACCCAAATTCGCTCAACCAAACTTAAATCGTTGTCAAACCCAAAACAATAATCGGGCCAGATTGCATCAACATGTTCAACCTAGGGTTTTGTGGAAATCCAAAGTTAGAACCAAGTCCTTAAGGCTAATATTGTGTGTATATTTGCTTTGTGTTCATATATCTTGCAGGTACTAAGAATGGAAGATAAAGCAGGAAAATCACACAGAAGGCAGCTGGATGCCTTGAAGCCAGGCGCCCAACATGAATCAGGCGCCCAACATGAATCAAGCGCCTACCATGAATCAGGCACCCAACATGAATCAAGCGCCTACCATGAATCAGGCGCCTAGCCCAAAGAAGGAAAATGGCAAGTTTCGTGAAGAAGCAGAATAGGCTTCCATTCAGGTGCCCGGGATGATACGGGCACCCAAGTTGAAAGCTATATTTGCTGTTTCGAGTTCGAAACATAGATAAGCCTTCACTCAGTCGCCTGGGAGGTTCGGGGTGCCCAGGTCAAAGGTTTTATTAGCTGCGGCAAGGTCGGAACGGGGATAAGGTTTGTCCAAGTCTATAGGGGCGCCCCCAACGTAACAGGCGCCCGTATGAAGCCTATAAAAGGGGCCTCAACCCCTCTGCTTCAGACACAACTTTCCAGAGTGATTCTGATCATTCTGACCGACGACAACGTGCTAAAGACAAGGCTCTACGACTGGGAGGCTCCAGGAGGAAGTGCGCGGCACTTCAGAGATCCAGATCGGCCGAGTTTCAAATTTTCTTTTGTTCGGTTTGCTTTTATTATTCCGCACTCAGTTTTCTATATTTGTGCTTGTAATTATCAACTGTAAGACGGGTTTTCTCCGCCTCTGGAAATTCCGAAAAGGAGACCAATAGTAGACTCACGCCGAGTACATAGGCCTTGGACGCACTGACCCAGTGGGGTCGGGAGCCAAGTAAATAAATCCCGTGTGTCCTTTGTATTGCTTTTAGTCTTTCTGTTTATTTTCTACTGCACTAACGCTCTGAGTCTAGAAAGATCGAAAGTCTTGTACGAAGTTTTCAACGAAGTTTTTCACGGTCGATATTCACCCCCCCTCTATTGACGACACCGGTCCTACAAGTGGTATCAGAGCCAGACCGCTCTTCACCGGACTAACCGCCGATGGAGCAACGACGCCAGGAGTTGAGGGGGAGCCCAGGGGTGAATCAGGTATAATTTTTTTTAATGTCTATTTTTAAATTTCATATTATATGCTTCACGTGCAGGGAGAGAGGGCACTATAAAAATCAGTGCCCTACTCGTAAGACTCGTTCTTCACCGACAGCAAAAGAGGCACCAGCGCCAGGAGTCCGGAGAGACAAAAGTCACGTACGATGCTTCAAATGCGAAAAGTACGAACACTACAAAAAAAAGTGTCCGCAAAGATACACTAAATGTATGTTCCGAATTTTTTTCAAATTCCCGCACTTTCCTAAGTTAATAATTTAGATAAGTCTGTTGATTTTTCTGATAAATTAGAGGTGTTACATAGTCAAATAGATATCTTGCATGATCAGTTATAAAAAATAGGTAACTCTAAAATATCAAAAATTAACCTTGTAATCCTTAACATTAATTTGTTAATTTCTAAAATTAATTTTGAAATTAATCCTAAATTTAAGTCTGAAAATTCTAATAATTTAATTATGAAAATAGATCTGATAAAATTACAGAATTCAAATTTGAAAATCGCTTGGATAAATCTGAATTCAAATTCAAAAACCTTAAGGATAATTCTGAATTCGAATTTGAAAATCTTAAAAATATTCCAAAGGATAATCCTGAGACTAATAATAAAATTATTGAGGAAAATTCTGTAATTCTTGAGGATAATTCTAAGGATATTTCTGAGGTTAATAGAGATAAAATCATCCTAGATGATAATTTAATTGTCAAATCTCTAGATGATATTGAAAATTATTACAAAACATTAACCAGTGGCCCAAACTACTCCACCTATGTTGAGGCATGTGATTTTGAGGATGAAGAGGAGATGCAATTTTCTAAAATCAAGGCCATAGTTAATAAAAATCACAAAGGTTCTAATAAATCATAATTACTAGAAAAACTTGAAAAGATAAATAAGGATAAGTCAGAAATTTTTGAAATAATAAAAATTATGAACTTAGACCCACAACTAGTAGTTAATCATTTCAACCTTAATTATTCAAATTTAATTAAATCTTAATTAATTCAAATTAAATCTTAATTAATTCAAATTAATTATAATTATTTAAATCTTAATTAAATCAAATTCAAATTAATTCAAATTGATTCAATTTAATCATTAATTAATTCGAAATTAATTTAATTTAATCTTTAACTAATTCAAATTCAAATTAATTATAATTATTTAAATCTTAATTAAATCAAATTCAAATTAATTCAATTTAATCATTAATTAATTCAAAATTAATTCAATTTAATCTTTAACTAATTCAAATTCAAAATTAATTCAACTTAATTCAATTAAATCTTAATTAATTCAAATTAATTCAATTAAATATTATTTAACTCAAATACAAATTAATTCTTAATTAATTAAATTAAACCTTTATTAAATTAAATTAAATTTAATTCCAAATAATTCTTAAATATCAGAAACTCAAATTAAATAAAATTCTACCCAAACTGCAACAATAAATTTAATAAAATTAAATATGTTAAAGTGGGTTGACATATTCACAGGTTCACACGACATGTATCAAATCAGGAATTTGATACATTTTTAAAAACTTAAATAAAATAATTTGAATTGCTTGACTCATGCATAACTGCCCTGCCATGTATATGCAATTTTTTTTAATATATGTCATGTCATTCACGTTTAATGTTATGCATAATTTAGAACGGTTATAGGAAAAAGACTAGTTGAAACTTGAACAATCTAGTATTGGGAGACGGTGAGAAGATAGTACGTTAGGGAAACCATTTTGGTGGAACTAGCCGAAGCTACCGATCTAAGACCCAAACTAGTTAGACCAAAATCTTTTAAGGAGTAACTTGAAGATGAATTTTCAATAAAAGACTTTGTCAAGGAAAGGGTTGATGATCCAATAAGGCTACGGCCAAAGAAGGCCTAGTGCCTTGCCAAGACCTGGAAGCCAATTATTGAAAATCAAATTCACTTTACTATTGTCAGATTTGAATCTAACATAAGTTTTAATTAAATCTTAGATTTAACAATGAATTAAGAAAAATAATTCGAGCATCTCACAATACACCCATAAGGCAACCTTGCTTGCTGTATTGAGACATCTAGAATGAGTGAGATGTTAAGGACTAATAAATTAAAAAATATTTTTCAAAAGTGATTTTCAAAATTGTTAGGATATTTTTCTAAAAATATATTTTCAAAATAGTGCTTCAACATAATAATATTTTTATGGAATTCATGCTTGTCTAATTGATATATATTATACATTTTTCAAAAGTATATCTTTTCAAAAATTATTTGACTCACACAATTAGACACAAGGCTCTTAGGTCAACACTAAAGTTCCTTAGGGCACATACATAGAGTCAAATGGTGTTGGATGCAGGGGGAGTGTTTTATTCTTTTTAATCATTAAAAATATTTTTTGAAAACTGCGCCTTAATTTCTATCAAATATGTTTTCGAAAAAGCTTATACTTTTAAAATTATCTTCTTTCCAAATTGTGGTTTCAAAATTTATCTATCTGAAAATTATTTGATTTTGATAAACCCTAAAGACACAGAGGAAGGTCCACTTCATTATCTATAAGGACTCCTAGGATGTGTCAGATTTAGGGGGAGTCTGAGTCAAAAGTTGTTTTTGTTTTGAAATTATTAGATAATTCATTTGGTCTAAACCAAACCCTAAAGACTCAGAGGAAGAGTACTTGTGGTCAACAAGCTTCCTAGGACTGGGTCATGTTTAGGGAGAGGTTAAACTAAAAGAATAATTAAACATTTCAAAATAATATGTTTTCATGCACAGTATTTTCAAATCCTTTTGAAAACATAAGTATCCTTTCAAATATTATCATTTTAAATAATTTTTCTTTAAAAACATTATCATTTTCAAAAATTTATCTGGTTTTAATCAATTTGAAATAATGTTTTTCTTGGGTTTGGAAAATTTTCCAGGACACTTAGGAAAATATCCTTGTAGTAAAAAAGGTTTCCTAGGATTGTGTCAGACTGGAAGATAAACCAAGTCAAGTAAAATATTTTGTCTTAAAAAATTCATACATTTTTCAAAATGTACTTACATATATTTTCAAAGTACTATCATTTTTTTCCTATCAAAATTCTGTTTTAGTACTTACTTGAATTTGGAGTATTTTCCAGGACACTTAGGGAAATATCCTTGTAGTTAACAAGGTTTCCTAGGATTGTGTCAGACTGGAAAAGAAACCTAGTCAAGTAAAATATTATGTTTTCATAATGCATAATATCCTTTCAAAAAGTACTTATATTTTTCAAAAGTCTAACACTTTTCAAAAAGTACTTATATTTTTCAAAAGTCTAACACTTTTCAAACAGTACTTATATTTTCCAAAATTATAAATTTTTTCTAAAATGGCACAATATCTTTCAAAGCTACTTATAGTTTTCAAAAATGTACATGTGTCAAAGTACTTGCATTTTTCAAAAGCTCATAATATTTTTCAAAATACTTGTACTTTTCAAAGCAATTAGTATTCTTTCAAAAGTTATGCAAAATTTCTGTATTTTCTCAACAAAATGCACTAGTTGAAAATCTTTTTATAAGTACAATTTTTTGTTGAAAATCTTTCTAAAGCAATATTGTTTAAGTGAAAAGTTTTCAAAATACTTAAGTACTTAATTTTATGCTATGTTTTCAAAAATTTATACTAAGTATTTGCAAAAGAACCAAATGTTTTCATTGTTGGCGCAAGTATTTTTAGTTTCTTTTTGATGTATGACAAAGGGGGAGAGAGATGCACCTTAAGTTAGAAATAAATCTTTTTCTTTTACCAAAGGATCAAAAAAATCAAAATGTTTTTTCAAAAAGGGGGGAGAGTGAAAGTTAGAAATTTTTTCCCTATTTTTCCCCAGAGGATCAAAATGGACTTTCAAAACCAAGATCATTTTTCTCATTTGATCCCAAGAGTTAAAATTTAGCCCTTTCAACCAATCTAACTTAAGATATTGTCAAACATCAAAAAGGGAGAGATTGTTGGTGCAAGTTGCATCAGTGATGCCCTCCTCTAAATGTTTTAATGTTTGACAATATACTTAAGTCAGTGATACATTAAACAAGAGAAGGGGAGTTAAGAGAGGAGTAACCAAAGTGGAAGAAATGTCCTAGTTAATCTAGGCACTAAGACCTGGTGAGTGAAGCTGGGCACTACGACCTGGCAAAGGGCTGGGCACCGAAGACCTGCTCGGAAGGTGAGCACTAAGTCCTGGTCGAGGACTGGGCAAGAAGACCTGGTCGAGGGTTGGGCACCGAAGTCCTGGTCGAGGACTGGGCACGAAGACCTGGTCGAGGGTTGGGCACCGAAGTCCTAGACTTAGGGTTTGGGCACAAAGTCTTGGTCCGAGAGACTGAGCAACTTAGCTAAGCGATGACTAAGGACAGAAGTAGAGACGGGTCAGGGTTCAGACGTCTCGAGATCCGAGAGTATCGGAAGCTGAGTAAAAGTCCACCCGAAGGACTGGGTGGCAACCGTCTCCTGAATGGAGTAGGTGAAAGGCACATTCTCGGCGGTAGGAACTTGCGTCGGTTCGACCTAGGGTTTCATGGAAATTCGAAGTCAGAACCAAGTCCTTAAGGCTAATATTGTGTGTATATTTGCTTTGTGTTCATGTATCTTGCAGGTATCAAGAATGGAAGACAAAGCAGGGAAATCACACAGAAGGCAGCTGAAAGCCTTGAAGCCAGGCGCCCAACATGAATTAGGTGCCCAACATGAATCAGGCGCCTACCATGAATCAGGCGCCTAGCCCAAAGAAGGAAAATGACAAGTTTCGTGAAGAAGCAGAATAGGCTTCCATTCAGGCGCTCGGGATGATACGGGCGCCCAAGTTGAAAGCTATATTTGCTGTTTCGAGTTCGAAACACAAATAAGCCTTCACTCAGGCGCCTGGGAGATCCGGGGCACCCAGGTCAAAGGTTTTATCAGCTGCGGTGAGGTCGGCGCGGGGATAAGGTTTGACCAAGTCTATAGGGGCGCCCCCAACGTAATAGGCGCTCGTATGAAGCCTATAAAAGGGGCCTCGACCCCTCTGCTTCAGACACAACTTTCCAGAGCGATTTTGATCATTCTGACTGATGACAACGCGCTAAAGATGAGGCTCTATGACTGGGAGGCTCCAGGAGGAAGTGCGTGTCACTTTGGAGATCCAGATCGGCCGAGTTTCAAATTCACTTTTGTTCGGTTTGCTTTTATTATTCCGCACTCAGTTTTCTATATTTGTGCTTGTAATTATCAACTATAAGATGGGTTTTCTCCACCTCCAGAAATTTCAGAAAGGAGACCAATAGTGGACTCACGCCGAGTACATAGGTCTTGGACGTACTGACCCAGGGGGGTCGGGAACCAAGTAAATAAATCCCGCGTGTCCTTTGTATTGCTTTTAGTCTTTCTGTTTATTTTCCGCTGCACTAACGCTCTGAGTCTAGAAAGCTTGAAAGTCTTGTACGAAGTTTTCAATGAAGTTTTTCATGGTCGATATTCACTCCCCCTCTATCGATGGCACCGGTCCTACACTTTGCTATCGATGAACAGTCAATGACCATAGTATCAGATAGACATCGTGACATTATATTAACAGTTAGAGAAGTGTACACAAACGCACATCATACTTTTTGTTGCCACCACATGTCTTGTAATATGGTAACTGATAGTGGAAGTAGACCAACTTTAGGTTTGTTTTGGGCAGCAGCACGAGCAAACACAACACTCCAATATGATCTCATAATGTAGTCAATGCTTGAAAAACATCCAGATGCCCATAAGTGGCTTCGGAACATTAATCCTTAAAGGTGGGCTAATGCACACTTTACTGGGAGAAGGTACAGAATGCTAACAACGAATTGTGTGAAGAGTTTAAATGCTTTGTTCAAGACTACACGTGAACTTCCCATAAACAGGTTAATTGATAATACAAGAAAAAAGATAGCTCAATGGTTCTTTAACCGTAGAGAGGAAGTCTCAAAATAGCATGTTGCTTTGACACCTTATGCTACACAAGAAATGGATTCAAGGAGTGAGAAAGCTAGAGCATATAATGTTCAGCCTTACTCTCAATCAGAAATGGAAGTAGAGACATGAGTCACTTCATACATTGTTGATTTGGAAAAAAGATATTGTCAATGTGGGGAGTTTCAAAATTCAGGACTCCCTTGCTCACATGCTATTGCCGTCATCATTCACCGGAACATGGATACACTCCCATATTGTGAGCATTATTTTTATTCACAAAATTAGAATGCTATTTACATGGATCGTATTTACCCTTGTCGAAGCAAGGAGTTTTGGCCTAGGGGCGTAAACAACATTATAGTTCTATGTCCTCGTAGCCTTGTGCAGCCTGGTAGACAAAAGAAGGCACGGATTGAGTTGAGACACACTGGCAAGGTAAAACTAAAATGCAACCGCTATAAATAACTTGGGCAAAATCGAAGGACTTGTAGAATGCCGCCAGCCCCAGGGTCTTGAGTTACTTGGTATATGTATTGCAGGAATATTCTGAATGAAGTGTATATTTTGTAAGCAGGAGAACTGAATGTATATATTTTGACCATTGTACAGCGATAGTATTGTAAAAAAACTAGTTGTTGTTAATGTTGTCACTTGAAGAGGTATTCCACTATTATGATACATTTCACCTTATCTAATTCAATGTAAGCAGAATAGATCAGTCCTGAAGTCCTCTGATTTCAGGCCCACATTTTCTGAAGGCCTGAAGTCTTCTGATTTCTGAATATCTCTGATTTCAGGCCCTCTGATTTCTGCAGTGTTCGGTGCCAAGTGATACTGTATGAGAACATAATTGATATTCATTAGGACTAAGTTTGGAACCAAAAATACCATCTCCTAGCTCTACTCTAACTAGTGATATCGAGTTTTGAGAAATCCAAATATCCTAGGTCCATCAGTGAGTTTCCACCGAAACCCACTGATGGACCTACAAAACTCCTGTTGGTGCAAGATGCATCAGTGATGTCCTCCTCTAGTGTTTCAATGTTTAACAATATGCTTAAGTTAGTGTTACATTAAACAAGGGAAGGGTAAGTCAAGAAATCAGTACAAAAGTGAAGAAAAGTCCTAGTTAACCAAGGCAATAAGTCCTGGTTCGAAGAATCGGGCACTAAGTCTTGATCATGGATTGGGCACTAAGTCCTGGCCGCGGGCTGGGCAACGAAGACCTGACCGAGAGTTGGGCACGAAGTTCTGATTCGAGGAATTGGGCAATAAATCCTGGTCGTGGACTGGCATGAAGTCTTGATTCGAGGAATTGGGCAATAAGTCCTGGTCGAGGGCTGAGCACCGAAGTCCTGGTGAAAGCTGGGCAATAAGTCCTGGATATAAGATTGGGCAAAAGTCCAACCGGAGGAGCCGGTTGGCAAAACTTCTCCTGAGAGGAGTAGGTGAAAGGCGCATTCCTCGGGAAGGGAACATAGGCGTCGGTTCGACCTAGGGTTTCACGGAAATCCGAAGTCAGAACCAACTCGTTAAGGCTAAGAATTTATATATGTGCTTGTCTTGTGCTTGTATATCTTGCAGGTACCTAGAATTGGAGGCAAAGCAGGCAAACAAGCACACAAAATAGCTGGAAGGTTGCTCCTGGGCGCCTGAATGGATACAGGCACCCAAGAGCATTCAGGCGCCTTGGATGCCAGGTGCTTGGATGATCTAGGTGCCCTGGATGGTCTAGGGCACCCTGGACTGGTGCTTATCAGCTGCTGCTAGTTTGACGTGAAGATGAGGGTTGACCAAGGCTTGTGAGGCACCCCATAGCAACTCAGGCGCCATAGACATGTCTATATAAAGGGGTTCGACCCCTCAACTCAGAACACCAATCACAACGACATTCTAAGTATTCTGTGCGAAGCAAAAGTGCTAGAGATGAAGCTCTGCGACCAAGGAGGCTCCAGGAGGAAGTGCGCGGCACTTCAGAGTTCCAGATCGGCCGGGCGTTCGATGTTTCTGTTTTGGTTTGCTTTTACATTTATGCAATTAATTTTCTTATCTTTTTTATTGTAAAACGTGCATTGTAAGATGAGTTTCTCCGCCTCCAGAAAGTCCGGAAAGGAGACCATTAGTGGACGGGCGTTTCCCGTGCTTAGGCCTTGGACGTACTGACCCAGGGGGGTTGGGAACCAAGTAAAAATCCGTGTGCATTCTGAGTTGTTACTTTTTCATTCTTTCTATTTTCCGCTGCTACTAACTCTGTATCTAGAACGAATGACCGAAAGAAAAGTTTCCCAAATTTTTAACGAGTCGATATTCACCCCCCTCTATCGACGACACCGGTCCCCACAAGTGGTATTAGAGCCTGGTCGCTCTTCACCAAACTAACAGCCAACGAAGCAAAGACGCTAGGAGTCGAGGGGGATTCCAGGGGTGAATTAGGTGTTTTTCTTTAATTATGGTAAATTTTAAATTTCATATTACATGTTTCAAGTGCAGGGAGAGAGGACATTATAAAAATCAGTGTCCTACTCGTAAGACTTGATCTTCACCACCGGTGGCAAAGGAGGTACCAGCGGTAGGAGTCCGGAGGGACAAGAGCCACATCAGGTGCTTTAGGTGTTAAAAGCATGAACACTACAAGAACCAGTGTTCGACCAAGGTACCAAAAATTAATTATTGGAATAATTTGAAAATTTCTGAAATTTCTGCACAGTCTTTGAAGCATGTTGATAAGTTAGATAATCTTTCTGTTAAAATAGACTTTTTGCACAATCAACTTAGGGTATTGCATGATCAATTATCAAATGTAGACAATAATAAAATATCAGACATTAACTCTTTAATCCTTAATGTCAACGCAACAATTCTCAGAATTAATTCTAATATTTTATCTGAAAATGATACATTAATTGATGAAATTAAAATTAATGATCCTTTGTTTTCTAATATTTGTGATAATGTTTTTGAGGATACTAAAGATAATTCTAAGGATATTGAAGATAATTCTGAGGATATCATAGATAATCTTGAGGATGCCAAAGATAATTATGAGGATATTGAAAATAAAACCTGTTTAGATAATGGTTTAATTAATAATTTCTTGGATAATCTTGAAGATAATTATAAAACACTAACTAGTAGCCATGAAAACTATTCTACCTACTATGAAGATGTAGGATATAACTTTGATGATGAGGATGAGGAGGAAGATGAATTTTTTAGAATTAAGGCTACAGTTAATAAAATCTACAAAAATTCAATCAAGGCAGAAGTGTTAGATAAACATAAAAAATTAAATGAAAAAGAAATTGCAGATGAGTCAGAGAATTTTAAATTAATGAAATTAATGCAACTAGACCGAAAACTTTTAACTCAATTTAAATGTTAATTAATTTAACCCTAATTAAACCTTAATTAATTTAATCCTAATTAAACCTTAATTAATTTAATTCTAATTAAACCTTAATTAATTTAACCCTAATTAAATCTTAATTAATTTAATCCTAATTAAACCTTAATTAATTTAATCATAATTAAACCTTAATTAATTTAATCATAATTAATCCTTAATTAAATCAATCCTCTAATTAATCCTTAAATAATTTTAATCCAAAATTGTAACAACATAAATCATAATTATTTTAATCTAAAGTAAATCTTAATTATTTTAACCTTAATTAAATCTTAATTATTTTAACATTAATTTAACCTTAATTATTTTTACTTCAATTAATTCCTAATTAATGTAACTCCAATTAATTCTTAATTAATTTAACTCCAATTAATTCTTAATTAATTTAACTTCAATTAATTCTTAGTTAATTTAACTCTAATTAATTCTTAAATAACCTCAACTTTAACTCTAACTCTTAAATATCTTAAACTTAAATTAAATCTCAATAACTTAACTTGAATTAAATAAAATTTTGCCCGACTGCAACAATCAATTTAATAAAATCAAATTTGTCAAAGTGGGTTGGTATATTCACGAGTTCACATGATATATATCAAATCGGGAATTTGATGCATTACTAGAAACTTAATTAAAAATGCTTTGACTTGCTTGACTCATGCATAAATGCCATGCTCATGCATTTGCTATTTTTTTAATATATGTCATGATATTCATGTTTAAATTTTTGCATGATTTAGAACGGTTAGTTAAGGACAATAGACTTACTTGAAACTTAAACAACATAGTATTAGGTGGAGGTGAGATGATAGTATGTTAGGGAAGCCCTTCTAATAAGGTCAAGTGGGGGGTAAGGTGTATCTTAGTTGGTCTGTTTAGTCTGGTGGAACTAGCCGAAGCTACCGATCCAAAACCTAAGCTAGTTAGACCAAAATTTCTTAAGAAGTAATTTAAAAGGAACTTTTAATAAAAATCTTTGTCAAGGAAAGGGTTGTTGCTCCAATAAGGCTACGACCAAAGAAGGCCTCTGTGCCTCGCCAAGATCTGGAAGCCAATTATCAAAATTTATTTTTAAATTACTATTTGATAAATTTGAATCTAACACAAGTTTTAATTAAATCTTAGATTTAACAGTAATTCAAAGAAAAATTATTCAAGCATCTCACAATACACCCATAAGGCAACCATGCCTGCTTGTATTGAGACATTTAGAATGGGTGAGATGTTAAGGACTAATAAATTGAAAGATGCTTTTCAAAAT
This sequence comes from Boesenbergia rotunda, assembly GCA_024364735.1. Classification (NCBI taxonomy): domain Eukaryota; kingdom Viridiplantae; phylum Streptophyta; class Magnoliopsida; order Zingiberales; family Zingiberaceae; genus Boesenbergia; species Boesenbergia rotunda. Next base: position 204,298 of record JAGFNQ010002948.1, on the reverse strand, counting down.
TGTTTTCAAAATTCTTAGGATATTTTTCTAAAAATCTATTTTCAAAATAATATTTCATCATAATAATGTTTTTATGGATTTCATGCTTGTTTGATTGCTTATATACAATACATTTTCAAAATTATATCCTTTCAAAAAATTGTTTGACCTACACAATTAGACACAAACCTTTTAGGTCAACACTAAAGTCCCTTAAGGCACTTAGATAATGTCAGATGGTGTCGAGTTCAGGGGGAGTGTTTTTTTAATTCAAAAATAAATATTTTTCGAAAAGTCTTGTGCTTTAAAAATTACTATCACTTCAAAATATGTTTTCGAAACTTATTATATTCCATTCTTTCGAAAATTAATTCTTTGAAAATTATTATACTATCATTCGAAATATCGGTCAGAAATTGTTTTAAATTAATCTTTTGATTTTGATAAACCCTGAAAGATACATAGGGAGTTTTCTTCTTGATCCACAAGAAATCCTAGGATTGTGTCGGATTTAGGGGGAGTCTAAGTCAAAAGAAAGTAATTCTATTTTTTGACAATTTTTAATTCTTTTGGTATGAATCAAACCCTACGACTCAGAGAAAGATTACTTGTAGTCAACAAGCTTCCGAGGACTATGTCAAGTTTAGGGGGAGGTCAAATTAAAAGAATTATTGAACATTTCAAAATGTTTTCATACACTATAGTTTCAGAATCTTTTTGAAAACACAAGTATTTTCTCTTTAAAAATACTATCATTTTAAAGTCATTTTTTTTAAAAAATCACTTTCAAAAAACTTATCTATTTTATGGAATCACTTTTGAAAATAATATTTACTTGAGTTTGGAGAATTTCCAGGATACTTAGGGAAATGTTCTTGTAGTTAACAAGGTTTCCTAGGATTGTGTCAGACTGGAAAAGAAACCAAGTCAAGTGAAATATTGTGTTTTCAAAACAAAAATAATATTAAAAAGACTTCTTTTTGCAAAACTATTTTAAGTGCAAAATATTTTTCAAAGTACATAACTATTTTTTGTGCAAAACATTTTTCAAAGTACTAAGTGCAAATTTCTTTTAAAATACTATTTTTTCTAAATGCACTACATTTCTTTAAGTGATTTTTTTTTTCAAAGTGCATAAATTTTTTAAGTGAAAATCTTTCATGAGTGCAATTTTTTTGAAAATCTTTTCTAAATGAAAATATTTTGTAAGGCAATATTTTCCTAAGTGCAAAAAGTTTCTAAGTTCAAAATATTTTACTAAAAGTACAAAATATTTTTCCAAAGTGCACAATACTTTTCACACTACAATTTTTTTGGGTGCAATTTAAGTACTTAGTTTTTTAACTAGTACCTAGTCTTTTTCAAACAAAATGGGAAGAGTTTTGAAAATTATTTTATCAAAAATCATTTGCTTTCAAAGAATTATACTAAGTACTTTCAAAAGGAAAAGAATTTTTTTTGAAATTTTCATTGTTGGTGCAAGTTTGTTTTGTCATCTTTTTTAATGTATGACAAAGGGGGAGAGTGAGCTTAAGTTAGAAATTTTTTCTTAGGAATTTTGTTTCTCTCCCAATGGAATAGAGAGCGTAAGTTAGACTTTTTTTCCCTAAAGGATCAAAGTTTAAATCAAAATGTTATTTTCAAGGATCAAAACTTAGATCAATTTTTTCCAGTTTATGCCAAGGATCATAACTTAACCCTTTAATCCAATCTAACTTAAGATATTGTCAAACATCAAAAAGGGGGAGATTGTTGTTGCACGATGCATTAGTGATGTCCTCCTCTAGTGTTTCAATGTTTAACAATATGATTAAGTTAGTGATATATCAAACAAGGGAAGGGTAAGTCAAGAAATCAGTACCAAAGTGATGAAAAGTCTTAGTTAACCTAGGCAATAAGTCCTGGTACGAAGAATCGGGCACTAAGTCCTGATCATGGATTGGGCACTATGTCCTGGTCGTGGGCTGGGCACCGTAGACCTGACCGAGGGTTGGGCATGAAGTCCTGATTCGAGGAATTGGGCAATAAGTCTTGGTCGTGGACTGGGCACGAACTCCTGATTCGAGGAATTGGGTAATAAGTCTTGGTCGTGGACTAGCCACGAAGTCCTGATTCGAGGAATTGGGCAATAAGTCCTGGCCGGGGGCTGGGCAACGAAGTCTTGGTGAAAGCTGGGCAATAAGTCCTGGTCGTAAGATTGGGAAAAAGTCCAACCGGAGGAGCCGGTTGGCAAAACTTCTCCTGAGAGGAGTAGGTGAAAGGCGCGTTCCCTGGGAAGGGAACATAGGAATCGGTTCGACCTCGGGTTTCACGGAAATCCAAAGTCAGAACCAACTCGTTAAGGCTAAGAATATATATATGTGCTTGTCTTGTGTTTGTATATCTTGTATGTACCTAGAATTGGAGGCAAAGCATGCAAACAAACACACAAAATAGCTGGAAGGCTGCTTTTGGGCACCTGAATGGATACAGGTGCCCATGATCATTGAGGCGCCCTGGATGCCAGGCGCCTGGATGATCTAGGTACCATGGATGGTCTAGGGCGCCCTGGACTGGTGCTTATCAGCTGCTGTGAGTTTGACGCGAAGATGAGGTTTGACCAAGGCTTGTGAGGCGCCCTATAGAAACTCAGGTGCCCTAGACATGCCTATATAAAGGGGTTCGACCCCTCAACTTAGAACACCAATCACAACGACATTCTAAGCATTCTGTGTGAAGAAAAAGTGCTAGAGACGAAGCTCTGTGACTAAGGAGGCTCTAGGAGGAAGTGCACGACACTTCGGAGTTCCAGATCGGCCGGGCGTTCGACTTTTCTATTTTGGTTTGCTTTTACTTTTATGCAATTAATTTTCTTATCTTTTTGATCATAAAACGTGCACTGTAAGATGAGTTTCTCCGCCTCCGAAAAGTCTGGAAAGGAGACCATTAGTGGATGGGCGTTTCCCATGCTTAGGCCTTGGACGTACTGACCCTGGGGGGTTGGGAACCAAGTAAAAAATCTGTGTGCATTCTGAGTTGTTACTATTTTGTTCTTTCTATTTTCCACAGCTACTAACTCTCTATCTAGAACGAATGATCGAATGACAAGTTTCTCGAATTTTTAACGAGTCGATATTCGCCCCCCCTCTATCGACGAAATATATGAGTTCATGGTCTGCAAGGAATCTAATTTTCCTATGCATTGTGGATTTAGGTACTCACCAGCTGGAACCTTCTTGTTTCAAGTTTAAACAAATGTAAGCTGGTTTTAATCATTCCTGAGTCTTTTAGTAAAATGAGAGGTTTTTTGTCACAACTTGTAGAATTATATTAAATATTACCCTATAAATATTTAATTTAATAAATTATGATTAAATATTATCAAAAACATTTTTAATATGGAAAAAATTTTGAGTCGACATTGGGCCTGAAGTAATCTGATTTTAGGCCCTCGTTAGGCCTGAATTAAGAGGATTTCAGGCCCAACTGGGGCCCGAAATTAGATGACTTCAGGCCCATCGTGGGCCTGAAATCCTCTTAATTCAGGCCCATCATAGGGCTGAATAGCTCTGATTTTAGGCCCTCTGATAACCCACTCATCTTTGCAAACCAAAATAGGAATAGTCATTTCAAAAGTATGAATAAATATGTATAATATAAACATATAGAAATAAAAATTAGTGGTTATGGATGTTATATCTAAGAAAAAAATAAAACATATTAGAATACAATTGTTCTGTGCCAACTGATACTGTATAAGAACATAATTGATAATCATTAGGACTATGTTTGGACACAAAAAATATCATCTCCTAGCTCTACTCTATCTAGTGATATCGAGTTTTGAGAAATCCAAATATCCCAGGTTCATCAGTGAGTTTCGGTGGAAACCCACTGATGGACCTACAAAACTCCTATTGCAACAAATTCTGAAAATATGAGTTTATGGTCTGCAAGGAATCCATTTTTGCTATGCATTGTGTATTTAGGTACTCACCAGCTGGAACCTTCTTGTTTCAAGTTTAAACAAATGTAAGTTGGTTTTGATCATTCCTGAGTCTTTTAATAAAATGAGAGGTTTTTTGTCACAACTTGAGAATTATATTAAATATTACCCTATAAATATTTAATTTAATAAATCATGATAAAATATTATAAAAACTATTTTTAAAATAGAAAAATATTTGAGTCCACGTTGGGCCTAAAATAATTTAATTCAGGCCCAACGTGATCCTGAAATCATATTACTTCAGGCCCAACATGGGCCTGAAATCACATTATTTCAGGCCCACCGGGGGCCTGAAATCAAATTATTTGAGCCCCTCTGTTAACCAAAAGCAAGGTTCAATATCACTGATTGTATAGACAACAATTATAGATTATAGATTATAGATTACACAACAACATGGATCGAAAGTAACGTTCCATTGATTTCTAACGGATTACATACATTATACAATACTAATTACATAGATTATAACTACAAATATACAATGTTTGTCATAACAATTCCAAATGCATTGTATCAACAAAATCAATATTTACAGATTACCCTTCCAGAACGTATCTCTCATAATTTTATATCCAAATTGATAAGGTTTTATTTGTTTTTGGGTAAACTCTATTGATCTCTGAAACACTAGACTTTCAGCATAACATATGAGAAAAAAAGCATAATCCACCCTAAAAAAACTAATATTTAAATTGTCTTTAGAATATTAATCCAACATCAAAAAATTATGTTTTTTTGAAGCAAAGTAAACATAATCTTACGATCTGCTTTGGGTGGGTCCTTGTACTTCAATTTTAGTAAACACTTTCCCCGATTTGGAAGGCAATCCTTTATTCCATCTCGTGTAATATGACCAGTTCATATTTTTGAAAAACTCCACCTACACAGAAATTACATTAGTAAAATATTTATTTTATTAAAACTACTTGTAATATTCTATATGTAAAATATAAAACTTACAGTTTTCTCAAATTTGGCAGTGTACCCTTCTGTGTCGCCGAGCGAATTATAATGCAGGATATTACCTTCCTCGAGGTCAATAACCAATAGATGCCAATTATCATCTGCATTATTTATAGGACAGATGATATATCGAATTGACTTGTCTGTATTAGTAGCAACAGTTTGTTCAAATGCTTGAGCGTGGATCACATCAAACAGTTCCTAAGTTCATATTAAAATGGAAGTGTTAGGGGACTCAATCATAGAAAAAAGCAACAAAACAAGGTGCTCATTTACTTACATCTAACCCCACCCCACAGAATATGGAGGGGGTGGTATGGTGAGTTAGAGGTTTTTGCTTCATTTACTAAAATTGTCCAGTAAGTATTTATGCAATCCCCATTGGTGTAGTCATTCCAATCAAATATAGTCAAAAAAGATTGCATATCTAATGAGAAGGTCTTATTGGACCATACAGGATTCACCGAAAACCTACATAAACAAATTATAAGAAACTTAATAACAGGGGAATGATTAAATTTTATTAATGAATGCCAATAATCATCATTGGTTTACATTATTACGCAATCCCAATAGCAACCAACTCACTTTAATTTACTAAACTTTAATAATGTTTCTGCAATCTCTGTATCTTTATTCTTCTTAAAAAATGCCCTGGCATTCTTCAAGATTTTGCTTTTGACCTTTTGAATTTCTTTTCTTTTAGTTGCTTGTTGATCAGATAAGTTTGTTTGCATTGAGGTTGCAGATATTGTTGTTTACGTTGTGGTTTCTAACATTGATGGGGTAGGAGGCTCTTCATCTTCATCTTCATCCTCATCCTCATCCTCAACAATCTCTTTGCCTTTGCCTTTGCCTTTGCCTTTGCCCTTGTACGCTTGTTTTATCTGAGTTGTTTTTCTTCTTTTTGGTAGTGGCTCAGCGTCATCTAAGCCTTTGCTCTCCAATTATTTTTGGAGCTTGAAGATTCTCTTGTCAGCTCCTTCTATGATTCTATTTTGTACAACTAATAATTTTTTTCAGAGAGCATCTTTATCTAATAGCTGGGAATCCTTCTCAGCAAATATTGTATCCTTCTCAGCAATTATGGCATCCTTCTCACTTATGGCAGTTGCCATCTCATTTTTAACATCCTCCAAACTTTTAAGAGCTATAGATAATTGTTGCAATAACGTATTAATTTGTTCTTGCTTTTCGTTACACTGATTGCAACCTTCCATATCTAAGACCTGTAGGCTTCCTTCTGCTGCCTGCTATAATATCTCAAACTATACCTCAAGTGCTTGAGTTGGAGGAGAATAGTGAGGTACCAAATTCAGCTCTGACTCTGTCGGAATTAAATCAACAATAATTTTATGTGGGCCAGATGGTCTATCATCCTTTAGACACTGTCAACATGACACTTAGGCCAACTCCATCGAAGGATTCTTGGCAATATATCAGGATGCTCTGGAGCAGCAATACTAATATGTTCACTCACCCATACCTGCAAAATGATTATATTCAGTAAATAATATACATCAAAAATTATATGAGCACAACTATATGTACTCTAACTAAGAGCCAAAATATTTGGAAATCCCTTGAGCAAGGGAGTCTTGGCCGTTTAGGTTGAATCACCTACATGTGGTCTTTGCCTCAATGTAACCTCCTTTCCAATGCCTTTCAACTGAGAAGCCATGAAATTGTACACGGCATTGCACCAATTATAGGTTAGTAGGTTGTCAAAATCATCTATGCAGTCAATTAGTGAGAGCGCAGGAATGCCAACTATGCTGCTAGTACCACAAAATAGAACTGTCGCAAAAAATATAGTAGATAAAACTGACAGTAGAGCTTGTCATTGGATCTAGACTTCATTATCAGTTTCTCCAAATGCTTGGCAGAACAACCTGACTCTTCGAAATACTGTTTGTACAGTGGGCTAGAGGCCTCGTTTAAATCAAGTTAGACTACCTCTCCAGTGTCGGGTAGCCCTAGAATCAGTGATATATCAACCTTTGTGAATTTGAATTTTTTCCCATGGAAGATAAAGCTCTATTCTTCTTGATCCCAATTATCAAACATATTCTGGACCTAGGGTCTTACACAAGAACTATTAGGGAGGTTGAGAACCCAAGAAAAGGGTGTATCTCGAATCAACTGTTCTTGTGCTAGTGTGGGTGGAACAGAATCAATAAAATTTCTAAAATCGCAAAGGCTACTTTTCCAGTTCATTTGTTTACTTCGACCTCTGTTGACAAAACTTGTATAATCGCTAAGCATTTTGCTTGTTTTACTTCCACCAGCACCTTGCTGTTTCTTCAATTTTTTGGAGCTGCTTACTTTGATGACGATTTTTTTGGAGTCATCCCGAACTTAACAACCATCAAACAACAATGAGACACAAACAAATTTAACACTTAGATTTTGTACATAAAGGGCCTGCTCAGATTCGGTCAGTGACAAAAGACTATCGCTAACCCTAGGTGAAAAGCCAAGACTAAAATCAAAAATTAAATGTTAGGGTACGTACAATCCCACTAGTCTGATGATGAGGATGTCAACCACATGACTCCAATGGAGAAAAACACGTTACCTTCAAATGCCAAGAAAACAGGAGGAAGAAGACGATTGCTAACCACAAGGCTCTGGAGGACGCTATAAACCTCGCTCAATGCTGGGCCTGAAATAAGACGATTTTAGGCCCTACGCGGGCCTTATTTCTTATATCTATTATTTATTTATTTATCAATAAAAATTTAAAATACTCTCATTTTAATTTGATTTGATTTTGATTTCAAAGATATAACATCTATACAACACAAATTTTTTTGTACATGTTCATATATTACATTTTCCTTCATATATTACTCTGATTTTATTTTAATTTTATTGATTTTGTATTTATTTCAATTATACTCTCATTTTTGCAGAGGGCTGAAATCTACTAACTTCAGACCTACGTTGGGCCTGAATATCTCTGATTTCAGGCCCACGGTGGGCTTGAAGTCATGTGAATTTAGGCCCACCGTGGGCCTAAAATCTGAGATATTCAGGCCCAAGTTGGGCCTGAATTCAGATCACTTCAGGCCCAACGTGGACTGAATTTTTTTTTTCTATTTTAATAATAATTTTAATAATTTTTAATCATGATTTATTAAATTATATATTTATAGGATAATCTTTTATATAATTGTATAATTTGTGACAAAATCTTCTCATTTGATTGAAATACTCAGGTATGATCAAAACAGGCTTGTATTTATTTAAAGTTGAAATAAGAAGGTTCCAATCATTTTCAGTTATGTTCTCTTACGGTATCAGTTGGCACAGAAAGATCCAGTTGTATTTATTAGATATAACATCTATACAACTACAAATTTTTTTGTACATGTTTATATATTCATTTTCTTTATATTTTGTAAAAGAATATTAATATTTGGTTTGCACAGGACCTGAAATGAGAGGGTTTTAGGGTTAGTAGAGGGCCTGAAATCATACCTGTTCAGGCCCATGCTGGGCTTGAAATCAAATTATTTTAGACCCACGTTGGGCCTGAATTATTATGATTTCAAGCCCACCGTGGGCCTGAAATCAATTGACTTTAGCCCCAACTTGGATTCCAGATTTTTCCTATTTTAAAATTATTTTATATTAAATTTAATCATGATTTATTAAATTAATGATTTATAGGCTAATATTTTATATAATTCTACAGGATGTGACAAAATCCTCTCATTTTATTTAATTATTCAATTTTATCAACACAGGCTTACAGTTGAAACTTGAAACAAGTTTATTAAATGTATCATAGACAAAATCTGGATACTACCTAAATACACAATGCATAGCAAAATTTAATTCGTTGCAGACCATGAAGTCATATTTTCAGATTTTGTTGCAATATGAGTTTTATAGGTCCATCAATGGGTTTCCACCGAAACCCACTGATGGACCTAGGATACTTGGATTTCTCCATACTCGATATCACTAGTTAGAGTTTACCTAGGAGATGTTATTTCTGGTGTCCAAACTTACTCCCAATCATTATCAGTTATGTTCTCTCACCGTATCAGTTGGCACAAAACATTGCAGCAACTGGAGCTGAATTAATAACACACAATTATTTTTCTTAACATACAATTATATTGATATGACAAAACTACACACAATTGTATATTTTACAACAGAATAGGATGTTTTTTACAACAATACATGGATATTTAGTCTCATGTTTTACAACACATGTCCCTCAGAATATTAACTGTGACATCAAATCTCATTTTCCTCATGTCTCCTTGTTTGAAATCCATCTTCTCATCGTATAGGAGACATCGAACGTATTGCATCAGAAAAAAGGCACAGTCCACGCTGAAAATAACATCAGTAATTTTGATTTCAATCAGTGGGTTTATAAAATACTTTTAAATTTAAACTTATCCTTATTTACTTACCTATATTCTTGTTGGGGACAATTTAGTTTGATGGAGGCTCATTTGTCCAAGGGATGATGACTTTGTAGATATGGATGAATAGCCGTAAGTTTCTCGCGAGTATATTGTTTTAGTTCTTTTACCTGTAATTAATATCATGAATTTAAAATTCACCATCAATGACATTTTATACTAAATGATTAACATATAAATGAATAATGGTTGCTCACCGCTGAGACAAATTTATTCTTATATTTATGGCCACTAGCAAGAGAATTTAAATGATTGAAAGTCATTGATTCTGTATCCACCGCCAACAAGTGAAAGTGTACATTATCACTGCATAAAGGTATGAAAATATATCTAAACCCTTGATCTATCATATCTGTCTTCATTACTTGTTGCAGGGAAAATTTTCTTGAGGATCTTATTGATGACTGCAAAAATGTACAGATAAAATTATTAATAACCAAATCATAATATTAGGTCTACTACAAAATATCTTCTAAATTCATTTAGATCACTTACTGTGAAAAAGGCTGAACAATATATTGACTTGTTGTATAACCTACCACGTGTGGATGCTTCCCTAAATAGAATCTTACAAAAGACATCAATTACCTCACCTTTTGTAAAAACCTCTCCATTCAAGATAGATAAGAATGAATGCATATTCAAAGCAAAGGGTGTATCCTCCCAAATAAATTCAGTTGCTAACCTGCCAAGTTAATCGATAAGATTATATTGTGGGATCGGTTAGAATCGATAGAGGGGGGGGTGTGAATATCGATCGACAATTTTTCAGAAAAACTTAGAGTAGTTTGCACAGTGGAAAAATAAAACAACGCTAACACGTTTGTCTTTACTTGGTTCGGAGTCGCAGTCAACTCCTACTCCAAGGGCCACGGTTCTTGACCGTTTACGATGGGCAATTCTATATTGCATAAAATTGATATAACTTGAGTACAAATATAGAATTTAAAATATAACACTTAAATGAAAATTATACCGACGATCGAAAGATTAGAATGTCAGAGCTGCGGGTCATCGTTGGCGCTTAAGTCTTGAGCACGGAGTGTTTGGAGTAGAGCGCTTGATTGAATGCGTAGAAAGAAGTTGTTTTTGAAGCCAAGGGGGTGAACCCCTTTATATAGCAGTCACTAGGGCGCCTGTGTTGAAGGGGGTTCCTGACACGTGGCCTTCCTTGCGAGAAACTCCGTCCACAGACATGGCCAGCGCCTATTGCTTCAACTGGGGTGCCTGAGCTGACTGGGGCGCCCGTATGAACACATGTGCCTCACTTGCTTATGTGGCAGCTTGCTTCAAGTGGCTTTGGAAGAACCCTTGTCTGGGGCGCCTGTATCAACACAGGCGCCTGATCAAACAGGCGCCTGCCTTCATTGAGGCGCCTGGGAGCAGAAACCTCTATCCCTTTGTTCCTGCAACTAGGGTTTGTTGGATCGAGAAAAATGATAGAGGGGGGGGGGTGAATATCGTTAAAACTTTTTTCGGATTAAGGAAAGAGTAAATGCAGCGGAAACAAAATAATCACACAAATACACAAGTATTTTACTTGGTTCGGAGTCGTGGTCGGCTCCTACTCCAAGGCCCACGGTCCTTGACCGTTTACTTTGGGCAATTCTATAATCGCGCAAAAGGTTTATAAATTTAAGTACAAGAATATTACAGTAAATGAAAAGAGCTACACTTTTCATTACCGACGCCTGATGTAGATCATACTTCAGAGCAGAGGGTCGTCGTCGGCGCTGGAATCTCGAAATTGGAGTTTGCTGGAGCGGAGCGCTTGAACGAAAAGCTTTGGAGCGTTAGAAAGTTGTTGTCTTGAAGCCTTGGGGCCGAACACATTTTATAGTGCTCCTGGGGGTGCCTGAGACGTCGGGGGGGGGGGGGGCGCCTAACACGTGCCTTTATCTGTGGAAAACTCAATCCGCAGCTCGGTCAGTGCTTATCCCCTTCGACTCAGCCTCTGGAGCTGACTGGGGCGCCCGGGACCTCTTGGGCGCCAAGCTTGACTTGGTCCGCTGGCTTCGTGGCTGATTTGCTTCGATTACCTCTTTGGCTTTGACCTTGGGCGCCCGGGACCTCCGGGGCGCCTAGCCCAGTGTGGTTTCGATGGGGTTCTTGCTTCCTTGCTGTTTTGGCTTTGACCTTGGGCGCCCGGGACCTCCCGGCCGCCTAGCCCAGCTGCCTGCCCCTTTCCTTTGGGGCGTTTTGAGCTGCAGAAACACACTCCTTCGGTCCCTGCAACCAAGGTTAGTTCCAAAACAAACAAAGCAAGAATATTAGTCAATATTTACAGCCGTAGCTGTCTTGGTTCTGGCTTCGGGTCTCCCAAATGGAACCCTAGATCGAACCGACGCCTACTGTTCCCTTGACGGGGAACGCGTCCTCACCTACTCCTCTCAGGAGAGTTTACCTTTTGCCAATCGGCTCCTCCGGTTGGACTTTTGCCCAATCCCTCTGACCAAGTTTTCGTGCCCAACTTACGGTCAGGTCTTCGGTGCCGAGCCCCTTGCCAGGACTTCTTACCCACTCCTCAACCAGGACTTCTTTGCCCGACTTCCGGTCAGGTCTTATTACCCAGTCCTTGACCAGGACTTCTTTGCCCAGCCCTTTGCCAGGACTTCTTGCCTAGTGCACCTAGGACTTCTTCCTGCACACTCAGTGAACATGTTAGACAACAATAACATTTTAACTTCTGAACCCTTTGCCATTATCAAAACCCAGGTTTGACTTAGGTGCTGCCTGCACCAACAATCTCCCCTTTTTTGATTTATGGCAACCCGGTTCAAAAAGTTAAGTTAAACAATAATAGGTAAAGTATCAGTTTTAATTTCCTCCTCTGGAAGAAATCTCCCCCTGAGTTTTTCAAAAATTTGTGGGGTTTTTGAAAATGTTTCTAAGTCTAAAATTGAAAAAGTTTTTCAGGTTTTTCAATACTTAGAAAACTTTCAAGAAGTGATTTTTGAGTTAGAACAAAAATTTTCTAAAATATTTTGAGTTGGACACTTAGAAAATTTTTTAACACATCTAGCTTTTAGCACTTAGAGAATTTTCAGGAGAATTTTGAAATTAACACTTAGAAAATTTTCCACCAAAAAAATTTTTTTAGAGTAAGTGCTTAAAATTTTGTCGGCCATTTTAAGTTAAGTACTTAAAATAATTTTCAAAACACTTTTGTTTTTGTAAAAAAGTTTTCTAAATTGCTTTTGAATTTTTCTAACTCTTAGAACAATTTTCAAGCAGTTTTAATACTTTGAAAAAATTTTCAAGCAAAATTTTGAATTTGTAACTTAGAAAAATTTCAGAGAAATCTTAGAGCAAGTACTTAGAATATTAACTTTCAAAAGGAACTTAAGTACTTAGAGAACTTTACTTTTTGAAAAAGGAGATAAAGGTTTTGAAAAATTTAATTTGAAAAAAATTTAAATTTTAAAACCTCTTCTTTTCTCTCCTTTCCAATCTCTCCCCATTTGTCATATATCAAAAAAATATAGCAAAAAAACTAAGTAATAAAAATAAGGTGTTGTACTGAACCAATTCTAAGTGTAAACTGGACCAAATCAATTTAAATTTTCTCTTTCGGGTCTTGTCTATCCCAATTAGCTACTTACTAACTGTTATAAACAGTAGCTTTTGCTAGGGTTAGTCAAGTTAAGTGATCTGATCAAGTTAGATTTTCTAAGCTTGACACTTAACCTGATTGCTGTTCAGTTGGTATTTAGTGCCCCAATTACTGCAGATGCACTGACTTAAAGCATCTTGAATCAAGGCATATACCTAAGTATCTCAACCCAGTCTAGGTTATCAATCAAAAGTACCCTAAGGTGCTTGTGAGATGCTGGCTTCTAGATCTATAGGTGCATGCAGTTCTAGGGTTAGGGCCTAAGCTACGTTCATTTACGAAAAAACCCTAGTTTTGAAGGGGGTAAGTTTTGAAAAGAAAAATAAGTCAAAAAATCATTTTTAAAAAAATTAAAAAATGATTTTGCAAATGAAATAAGAAGTAAAACATTTTTTGAAAAGAAACATAAGTAGAGCAGTCCTATTCTACCAAACATAACCCTAACTGCCTTCTTGCATTGCTATGATCCAATCAGGATCAGGTAAGGCTTCCTCTATAGTCTTAGGTTCAATTTTCGAAATCAGTGTAATTTGACTAAGATTTCTATAGGAAGACCTAGTTCTGACTCCTAAGGTTGGATCACCCACAATTTGATCAGTTGGGTGACTGAGTCTGGGTTTCTTAGTTCTTCTATTACTTGGTTCAGCCTCAGGTCTGGCTGGACGATTCGGTTCAGTATTTGGTTCAACTACTTGGGTTGGTTCAATTATTGGTTCAATTGACTCAGTAGTTGGTTCAATAGTTAGTTCATTTAGAGGTTCAACTAGTAGTTCAATAATTTGTTCGTGATCACTATTTGATGGATTTAGATCTGGATTATCAGATTATGAATTAGTTTCTCATCAAATATTAGATTTGTTGTTTCTTCAATTTTGTTAGTTTGTTTATTGTAGACCCTATAGGTCCTACTTGTTGTTGAATATCCTAAGAAAATCCCTGGGGTTGATTTAGACTGGAATTTACCTAGATAGTCCTTGGTGTTTAGGATATGGACTTTGCACCCAAAGACTCTTAGGTAATGTAGGTTTGGAAGTCTATGGTAGTATAATTCATAGGGAGTTTTATTATGTCGTTTGTTAATTAGGACCCTATTTTGGATATAGCAAGCCGTACTAATTGCTTCTGCCCAAAATTGGTTAGCTAGGTTGAATTCATTGAGCATAGTCTTAGCGGCTTCCTGTAGGGTTCTATTTTTCTGTTCTACTATCCCATTCTGTTGGGGGGTTCTAGGACATGAGAATTCGTGAATGTATCCGTTTATTCTACAAAATTCCTCGAACCTTTGATTCTCAAACTCTCCCCCGTGATCACTCCTAAGTCTTTTGATTTTGGTATCATTTTGATTTTCAATTATCTTAGAAAAATCAATAAATAGGTTTAGGGTTTCATCCTTAGTCTTTAGGAACTTAACCCAAGTAAACCTAGAGTAATCATCGATAATTACTAAGCAGTAACGGTTTCCGCTTAGTGAGTTGGCTCCATGTGAATCAAATATGTCAAGGTGCAGGAGCTCAAGTGTGGTTTGAGTTAGGTCTGATTGAATTTGTTTGTGATTAGACCTAGTTTGTTTACCTTGGTTGCATGATTTACATATCATGTTTTCATGGTTCTTAATTTTTAGTATTCCTTTAATTAGACCAAGTTGGGTGATTTTTGAAATTAATCTTAGATTAGTGTGACCTAATCTCCTATGCAAGAGGTTTGATTCTTCTAACTGAGTTAAGAAGCATTTAGGTACTAAGGGTAGGATTATAGTGTAAACATTATTTTTCCTAGTGCCCTTAAGCATGACTTCTGAGTCTTGCAAATTTCTAATCAGGCAGTCAGAGTTGGTGAAGGTAACTACATAACCAGTATCACATAATTGACTTATACTAAGCAAATTAAATTTGAAGTTCTCAACCAAGAGTACCTTTTTAATTACAAAATCAAATTTGAGTTCAATATTACCTGACCCAATGACTTTGAGTGTAGCATTGTTGCCAAATGCTACTGAGCCTAGGTTCTTGAACTTGAGTTTGGTGAATTTCAATTTGTCCCCAGTCATGTCTCTGGAACACCCGCTATCCAACATCCATTGGTCCAAATCTTTATGTTCCTACACATAAAGAATTTGTTGATTTGGATCCAATTAGAATTAAGGATAGCTTAAATTGGTTTTCACAACCTAATCTGTCTCACCCAATCTATAGTTATCAATCATGTTAACCTTATGGGTTTTGTGAGACAGATTTTAATAGAAGTAAAGATATTATTTTGAAAAACCATGATTAGTTTTGAAAAAATTAAATTAATTTTAAGACCAATTAATTATGCTTTAAATTTATTTTTTTTGAAAAAAATGGTTGAATCTAAGATTACTTGAAATCTGTGTTAGATTCAAATCTGACAATAGTAAAGTGAATTTATTTTTCAATAATCGGCTTCCAGGTCTTGACGAGGCACTAGGCCTTCTTTGGTCGTAGCCTTATTGGATCATCAACCATTTCCTTGACAAAGCCTTTTATTGAAAATCCATTTTCAAGTTACTCCTTGAAGGATTTTGATCTAACTAGTTTGGGTCTTGGATCGGTAGCTTCGGCTAGTTCCGCCAAAAATGGCTTCCCTAATGTACTATCATCTCACCTCCACCCAATACTATGTTATTCAGATTTCAGTTAATCATTTTAGTCCTTAAACTAACCAGTCCTAGGTCTAAGCATGGTAATTTACAAAAAATAAATAAACAAGCAATCATGCAATTTTAAAATAAGAAAATAATTTATCTAACTATAAAAATTATTTTTAAGTTGGCTCCCCCTGGACTAAAGCCACGGTAATGATTAGGCAAGATATGAATCTTGTCCTTAGGGATCCAATACTGGTTTGGTCTAGCTTGGTTGTTCAGGCAAAGTTTGGGTACCCATGCCTGAACTTTGGGCCTAGATTGGTTCAATACAGCATAGTATGACCTTTGTCTAGACTTGGTTTGATACCCTAACCCGGATCGATTTAGAACAGACTTCTATTTTCCAAGGATCATGTCAAGACCCTTGGAACCTGAAGTGATTCGTTCAAAAGCTGCTCTAAGGTCCTTGACTTGAGTTCTCAAGGAGGAGTTCTCTTTCTCAAGCTTTTCAACTTGAGTAGAGGTTCCTTCTTGAACCTTCTCAGTCAAAGATTTAGAGTCAGCTCCCTATTTCAGGAGTTTTACTTCCTGTCAGAGGGACTCGACTCGGATTTTGGCTTTCGCCAAGTTACTAGATAGGTAAACAATTAATTATGCTAATTCAACTTTAGAGTAACCACTTACAGTTATTTTGTCGTCCTCCGAAATTGTGAGCCTTCCATCGTCCACCTCCGATTCTGATCCGGTGTTGATCTCTTCCGAAGCAGTCAAGGCGAGCAGGTTCAATTGTGGGGCCTCTTCTTCTTCTTCGGAGGAAGACTCGTCTCATGTGGCTTGAAGGGCCTTCTTCCTTCTTGTCTTCTTGGCTTCTCTCAGATTAGGGCACTCCGATTTGTAGTATCCCTTATTGTTGCGTTCGTAGCAGGTTACGTTTGATTTGGTCTTGGACGTTGATGGTTCAGCTGGATCCTCCTTCTTTCGGCTGGCTTTTCTTCTGTTGGTCTGATGCTTCAGTTGCTTGTAGTAGTCCCGGGCTAGCCGAACCAGCTGGGTCGATCTCCTTCGCTGTCTTCTGAGTCTGAGTCTGAGTCAGACTCGGGTGCAGGTTATGGCTTTTTCTTGCCCATCTTTCCTTGGGTTTTTCCTGCAAGAAAAGCAATACCTTTCTCAGATAAAGTGCTGTTAGTTTGCTCATGTAATTCTAGTTCAGAAAATAACTCGTCTAATTTAATTTTGGAAAGGTCCCTAGAAACTTTATACGCATCTACCATAGATGCCCACAAAGTATTTCTCGGGAAGGCTTTAAGGGTATACCTGATAAGGTCACGATTTTCTACCTTGTGACCGATTGTGTGTAAACCGTTCATCAGCTCCTGGATCCTGGCATGGAGCTGGCCTGCTGACTCGCCTTCGTTCATTTTGATTGTGTACAATTTGTTCAGCAGTAGGTCCCTCTTGATGATTCGGGTGTCGGAGGTACCTTCGTGCAATTCGATCAACTTACCCAAGAGTTCCTTCGCACTGTTGAAGGGTCCCACCCGGTTCAATTCTTCCTTGGTTAATCCGCATTGGAGTGTCTGGGTTGCCTTTGCATCAACCTCGATCTTTTTCTTCAGCGTGACATCCCATTATGTGTAATATTGTGCCACTCCTTCAGCATTCTTGGGGATTTCCAAACCAGATTGGATTATGATCCACATATCCACCTGAGTTTTCAGGTGGACTTCCATCCGACTCTTCCAGTAGGAGAAGTCCTCTCCACTGAAGAGTGGTGGTCTGGCTATACTGAAACCCTCTTGCATGACCATTTAGTATTTCTGAAATAAAACAAAAAAAAAAGGAAAATCTGTCCCAAGACTTGGTCTTGGATTAGTAGTGCGGGAGCAAGATAATAAAAAAAATGATCGAGTGGTGTTGCACCAACCTCGATTAACGAGAAAAATTTGAGAAAAAAAAACAAAAATTTCATAAGATCCGAAAAACTTTCAAATTCGTGGTTGCACCAAATTTGAGCCACCCGCTCTGATACCACTTGTTGGATCGAGAAAAACGATAGAGGGGGGGGGGGGTGAATAACGTTAAAACTTTTTTCGGATTAAGGAAAGAGTAAATGCAGCGGAAACAAAACAATCGCACAAAAACACAAGTATTTTACTTGGTTCGGAGTCGCGGTCGGCTCCTACTCCAAGGCCCACGGTCCTGGACCGTTTACTTTGGGCAATTCTATAATCGCACAAAAGGTTTACAAATTTCAGTACAAGAATATTGCAGTAAATGAAAAGAGCTACAATTTTCGTTATCGACGCCCAATGTAGATCGTACTTCGGAGCAGAGGGTCATCGTCGGCGTTGGAATCTCGAAATCAGAGTTTGCCGGAGCGGAGCGCTTGAACGAAAAGCTTTTGGAGCGTTAGAAAGTTGTTGTCTTGAATCCTTGGGGTCGAGCACCCTTTTATAGTGTTCCTGGGGGCGCCTGAGACGTCGAGGGCGCCTAACATGTGCCTTCATCTGCGGAAAACTCAATCCACAGCTCGGTCAGCGCTTATCCCCTTCGACTCGGCCTCTGGAGCTGACTGGGGCGTCCGGGACCTCCTGGGCGCCTAGCTTGACTTGGTCCGCTGGCTTCGTGGCTGATTTTCTTCGATTACCTCTTTGGCTTTGACCTTGGGCGCTCGAGACCTCCGGGGCGCCTAGCCCAGTGTGGTTTCGAGGTTCTTGCTTCCTTGCTGTTTTGGCTTTGACCTTAGGCGCCTGGGACCTCCCGGGCGCCTAGCCTAGCTGCCTGCCCCTTTCCTTTGGGGCGTTCTGCTGCAGAAACACACTCCTTCGGTCCCTGCAACCAAGGTTAGTTCCAAAACAAACAAAGCAAGAATATTAGTCAATATTTACTGCCGTAGCTATCTTGGTTCTAACTTTGGGTCTCCCAAATGGAACCTTAGGTCGAACTGACGCCTACTGTTCCCTCGACGGGGAACGCATCCTCACCTACTCCTCTCAGGAGAGTTTACCTTTTGCCAACCGGCTCCTCCGGTTGGAATTTTGCCCAATCCCTCTGACCAGGTCTTCGTGCCCAACTTACGGTCAGGTCTTCGGTGCCCAGCCCCTTGCCAGGACTTCTTGCCCAGTCCTCGACCAGGACTTCTTTGCCCGACTTCTGGTCAGGTCTTCTTGCCCAGTCCTTGACCAGGACTTCTTTGCCCAACCCTTTGCTAGAACTTCTTGCTTAGTGCACCTAGGACTTCTTCCTGCACACTTAGTGAACAAGTTAGACAACAATAGCATCTTAACTTTTGAACCCTTTGCCATTATCAAAACCCATGTTTGACTTAGGTGCTGCCTGCACCAACAGGGTTAGTTCCAAAACACAAATAACATATAAATGATACGAATTTAAGCATGATTAACAGCCTGAGCTGCTGTTGTGGTTGCTGAAATTACTGTTGTGAGGGGTTTTGTTGGTTGAAGGAATTCCCATATTTAAGATTTGGATGATCCCTCTAACCAGGGCTATAAGTAGAAGAATAGGGGTTATTCCGAGATTGAAATTGCCCCTAACCAATGCCGCTACTGTCTCATCTTGTTGGAGGGTGGGACATGAATCTGAGTTATGCTCTTGACTAGAGCAAATACTGCATACCCTCATCACTTGGTTAGCTTGCGGAGTTGCTGAAAGATTCGGATTTTGACTTGCATTATTAAGACCCATTTGCTTTATCGCTGATGTGAGCTCTACCAATGCATTCTTGATTTCTTTTTGTTCACTAGAAACCCCCTGGACCTCATTAACTCCTCTAGTGGTCAATGCTCTGCTTCCAAACTGTTGTGAGTTCTCAGCTATGTTTGAAATAAGTTCCCTAGCTTGATCTGGCGTCTTGTTAACTAGGGCTCCTCTAGCTGTAGCATCTATCATAATCCTGTCCATCTTCAATAAGCCCTCATAAAAGTACTGAATAAGGAGCTGCTCGCTGATCTGGTGCTGTGGGCAACTGGAGCAAAGTTTGTTGAATCTCTCCCAGTAGTCATAAAGTGTCTCCCCCACCACTTGCTGAATGCCACAAATGCTTTTTCTAATGATTGCAGTTCTGGAGGCTGGGAAATATTTCTCTAGGAACGCCTTCTTAATAGAAATCTAGCTAGACACGTGCCCAGTAGGTAAGTAGTAGAACCAATCTTTTGCTGCTCCAATCAGGGAAAAGGGAAAAGCCCTCAGCTTGATATCTTCTTCTGAAATACCCTGAGGCTTCATGGTGGAGCATACAACGTGAAACTCATGCAGGTGTCTATTTGGATATTCTCCAGATAATCCTTGAAACTTAGGTAGCAAGTGGATGAGTCCAGATCTCAGCTCAAAATCACCAGCTAGCTCTGGATAAGCAATGCTGGAATACTAAAAAGTGTCGTCTGGTGCTGCGAGTTCCTTCATAGTCTTCTGGTGGTCTGCCATGATAATGCCTGAATGAGTGGGAAAAGTGTGAAGAGAAGGAATATCAATGGTCTCTGAAAGTATGCCTTGGTTCCTCTTTGCTCTGAAAGTTCTCTCAATTTCAGGGTCAAATTCTTCAAGATCACCACCTGTAGATCTGATCATAAAATCAAAAACAAATCATAGTAAAAGTGTATAGAAAGATGAAACAAGTAAAATCAATCACAAGATATAGCAGTAAGCACAAAAAATGAATCAAGAAAGATATGAAATGAGCACACAAGCAAAAATCAAACGACTCAACTAGTAGCCTCCCCGGCAACGGTGCTAAAAATTTTGATGAGCTCGAACTAGGTGTCATAAATGTGGGTCTTAAAATTTAGATATGTGAAAAGTTGGAAACCCTTTTTGCTAGCAAAGATGAAAACGTAGTAAAGGGGCCACATGTCGTATTTTTCCTAGGGCTAGTTGAGGGCGTTTGATTCGAGCTCGAGTTTATGTGTTGTTGATATTTTTGGGTTTCAAATAAAATCTGGGTTTGGTTTACAATTTAGAAATGAAACACAATGAAAAAGGAAAGAAAAATAAACTATGAAACTCAAGCTAAGTAATTTCAACTAATGAATTCAAACAATTGGGAACTTGAATCTACCAATGCAAATTAACTGAATTTGGGAAAACAAATTTGAATTCAAATGCAAGAGCACACTACAAATTGAATTAAACTTAAGGCATTACCACTCAAGCCGAAACTCAACTTAATACAATCGAAGCAATTAAAAAACTTGATACGCATAAAGAAAAAAAAATAGTAGAAAACTATGTACCAAAATGCTACTAACAATTCAGGAATGATGTTGATCGATAATGCTTAGAAAGCAAAACTATCAGTGAGGAAATTTGCAGGAATAGATGAAGAAATTCAAACCAAAACTGCTCAATTCAGACACTAATCGAAATCAGGAATGAAAGTGCAAGGATGTAGAAGTTGAATGCAGAAATTCAGCCAAACCGTATGCAGAAATTCAGACAAACTGAATACAGAACAAGTATAATCCAGCGACAAGAGTTACGGCTAATACTCAGGAAGAACTCAGAAAACTAAAAAGCACTGATGCCCAATTCAAAAACTAAAACTGAACTCGCAGGAATGAAGTTGATACGCAATCTGGACATGATACACAACTAACTAAGCTAAACTTAAGAAATGAAATTAATGCAAGCAAGCTGATCAAACTGAAAGTAATTGCTCGAGTCTAATGTTCAAACAAGATGTAGTAAATCCAAGGTTCTCTTGACACAAACTTTGTAAACCTGTAAACCGAAACTTGATACGCAGGAAATAAATTGAAATGCAGAAAAACAACTTGATACGCAGGAATTGAAGTATGAAACAAGCTGACCATTCTTGACCTCGGTCCATGATCCTTTCAAAGCCTACAAACATAGATTCACAATTAAGTTCCAAAACCTTCCAAATGTGTAAAGATTTGCAATAAAGCCCAAAATAAAACTAATCTATAGAACCGAGGGTAAATTCAAGGTTAAACATGTAAAATATGGGTCAAACATGACTTTTAGCATCTGAAATGATCAATAAAATAACACTTATCAACAAGTTAAGTGAGGTAACTCACTCAAGGAGCGAATTCGGATGAGGATGAGTCTCAGGTAATGACTTTAGGCACGGTCCAGCTTAGAACCATTTTTTAGAGCTTTAAGTTGAGACATTGATAGATCATGTTCTTAAGAAGACAGTCTATTTAATACTAACTTATTTAGTTCATTTTTGTACTTATGCTAACCTTATCTTGCCGGGACTATCTTATTTTGGACTATCACATTTTGTAGAGTTCAAACTACAAATTTAGCCTCGGATGAACAAAGTCCGAGGTGCCTCAGTTGCGACTATAGGTGCCTTCAAGGAGCTGAAGGCGCCTCCACGAAGCTACCACTAAATATATAAGGGTTCGACAGTCCAAGATGCCTCAGTTGGGAACTAAGGTATCTCACTTCAAATGTAAGATGCCTTCCAGAGGATAAACAGCAATGAAGCGAGCTTCGAATCAGATAGCATTTGCTGGATCTAAGACGCCTTAGTTGGGAATTGAGGCACCTCAAATGCCCTATATAAGGACTTCAAATTCAAGTGTTCTACATATACTTCTATTCTGCAACGCTTAAGCTCCTATGATCATTCTACTTCCTCATCTTCTTGCTACGACCTTGCTTTGATTCAACTACATCCGACCACTGTCGAAGATTGATGCCAACACACGAACCCAATCGAGATTCTTCTAAAAGTGTTGTGTAACGAAAGCTTTCAATTATGCATATTTCATATATTTGTGTAAGGACAGTGTAGGGTGTCACACTGGTCCTATTTCTTGTATTCAACTATTCTACCAGGGGTTTTCGGTAGAGATATTTAGTAGATTGCACGTTGGAAAGTCCAAAGGGCCTGGACCTTGGAGTAGAAGTTGTCGAAGGCTCTGAACCAAATAAAACTCGTGGTGTTTGCGTACTTGTGTTCTCTTTCGTATTTTCCTCTGGGCTCACATTCTTTAATTCCGAAAAAGAAGAAGTTTTTAAAAGTCACATGCTTCACCTTCCCCCCCTCTCCTCTCTCACGTGCATGTTGGGACCTTGACGTATGATTAGAGGGGGGTGAATAGCCGACCACCCACTTCGATTGTAATTTTCTAGTGTGCAAGCGGAATAACAAATAACAAACCTAACAACTAAGAAGACAAACCGATTTACGTGGTTCGGAGATAAGACTCCTACTCCACGGCTGTCCGTAAGGTGGACGATCCCGATCTGTTAGTAGATGACTCCCCGGAACACCTCCGGCTAGCTCTTGTCGCTTCTTGTGGGTGGAGAAACCTCGCCACAATCCCTTGACAACTTCTTAGCACTTATAGGCTACTAACAAGCTTTACCAAAGCTTGTTTCGCCAAGGAAACTCAGCGAAAAATGAACCATCTTAAATAGTACTTGAAATTGTTCTGACCGTTACCAGTCGACAGGTCTTCGCGAATTTGAATGCCACAGCCTGACGATTCAACTTCTGGTCTACAATAGTCGACTGATGCAAGAATCAGTCGACTGATCCAAGCATCAGTCAACTGCAACCTAAGGTTTCCCTTCCCGAGTACAATTCTCTCAGCGCTCGAACCGTAGGATTTCCCTTCCCGAGTACAATTCTCTCAGCACTCGAATCCTCATGACTAAGCTGACTCTTCATCCAGCAGCCTCAACCTGTTGCTTTCAAGCCTTCTTCGACTTCGGCTCTCGTCCCTCGGATGCATGCAAGCCCATGGCTCGTCTCCCCATGCCATCTTTCGCGTATACCTCGAAGTGCGCTTCCATCGGCTCATTGTTCCTGCTTCTAGCAGCCTCGATCTGTTGCCTTCAAGCCTTCTTCAACTTTGGCTCTTGTCCCTCGGATGCATGCAAGCTCATGGCTCGTCTCCCCATGCCATCCTTCGCGTATGCCTCGAAGTTCGCTTCCCTCAGCTCACTATCCCTGCTTTGCCCACAGTCCCTCGGATGCATACAAGCCCCATGCCATCCTTCACTATACCCGAAGACATCCAACTAAGTCTATGTGTATCCTGCAAACCTGCACACTCACATACACATATTAGATCAATATGAAACCCTAACTTAAACCTTTTTCTCAAACATCAAAACACATGGTCACTCCAGACCATAGATTGTTCCAACAATCTCCCTCTTTTTGATGATTGGCCATACGTTTAAGTTAGGGAAAACAAATAGCAAATACAATGCTAATAATTATTTGGACTTACGTTGTCAAGGCTTCGCCTTGGACTTATACCATCAATGCGTATGCAATGCAAGCATGCATGGATCCTATCACAAGGCATCCCCACACCTATCCTCCCTAAGAGTTATGATTTTTTTTACCAACCGGGATTTTTAACACCTCTCCAAGGCTCCCCCTATATTGGACTTACAAAGGCTTTTTAAGAACCTCTTCAAGGTTCCCCTTTTGCCACCATATGAGCAATAATGCTCCCTTTTTACCTAAGCTCCCCCTTGACCTAGGATTTCTTGCAAAGGCGTGTTTGGATTCCCACTTAAACTTAACACTTCTCCCCCTTTGCCACACATCAAAAGGACTCCAATAATTTCTCTCTTATTAGATCTTTTAACCTCTAATGATCATAAATAAAGTGTATTAACCCCCCATAAGATTATACACTTGTTTTATATCATTACGACACTTTTCGATTGCTGATAAACAGTTTCAGCCCATATCAGTCGACTGCGACAATTACCAGTCGACTGATCCCCATAAAAAAACATACAGTAGCTAGTCTCTCTCCGACATCACTGTTACCAGTCGACTGTCCCCTGAACCAGTCGACTGGTACTCTGAAAACTATATTTTCAACATTTCTGACCCAATTTCAGAAATGCACCAGAAATTCCACAGATCTCCAAAATTTCTCAAAATTTGTGGAGAAGTTTGTGATACCCATGTATACTTGGGAAAAATACATTCAAAAATGTATCTATCACCAATCCCAAGATTGACATAAAACTCAAAACTATCTAAATGGTTCAATTGAACCTTGACCAGAAGTCCTAGTTTTGATCTCCTCTTGATGTATCTCCTTATACCAAACCACAATGCATCCCTAGCATTGATTTATATGGTATCTATACATTAAAAATCACCTTCCATGCAATATGACCCTAATGTCATATTTTATGTATGATACTCAAACCCAATGTGCCAAATCCCTAGGAGTGAGACTTAAATCCATCTCCACATTCTTTGGAACACTCCATGGTTCATCTAGATTTCCGAAAGAAATCCTCCCGAGATCCATTAACCATGGGTTCCAACCTGGCTGCTAGAGCTCCCCCTTGAGCTCTTAGCCTTAGTCACCTCCCTAAGTGACTCATCTATAATTATAAGGCCACACCGGTGTACCGCCGGTGACTTTTGGCCTACAACCCTAACCTTCTTAACTTTGAACACCTTGTCCTTGGTTAAGTTCTTCTTCTTCCCTTGAAATGGCTTTCCCTTGCCATTCATTAATCTTTCATCCTTGGCATAATCATATGCTACCCTAGCATTTTCTTCCATTTGCCTTGGATGCACCCAATTTGACATTTTTGGGTTTTTGAACACCCAAACACATGTCAAGTTCACTAGGTCCAATAAAGACCCTACGTAGGACTCTTTCCATTTCTTCAAGTCTTGCCCTCAAGACTTGATTTTTCAACTCTAGAGCTCTAACCCTAGAGTTAACATGTCCACCTTGGACATTCCTAGACCTACCTATTGGGGCAATCTATGGTCCAGAGTGACCATGTGTTTTGATGTTAGGGCAAAGGTTTTAAGTTAGGTTTACCCTTGTATTTGATATGTGTATTTGAGTGTGTAGGTTTGCAGGATACACATGGATTTAGTTGGATGGCTTTGGGTCCAGTGAAGGATGGTGTGAGGAGACAAGCTGTTGGCTTGTGTGCATCTAAGGGACCAAAGACAAAGCAGGGACGATGAGCCGAGGGAAGCAAACTATGAGGCATACGCGAAGGATGGCGTGGGAGACAGGTCGTGGGCTTGCATGCATTCGAGGGGCGAGAGCCAATGTTGGAGAGGGCTTGAAGGCAACAGGTCGAGGCTGCTGCATGGAGAGTCAACTAAGTCGTGAGAGGTCGAGTGTTGAGGGAATTGTACTCGGGAAGAAAATCCTAGGGTTCGAGTGCTGAGAGAAATGCACTCGGAGAAGGGAAACCTTAGGTATAGGGGTGGACCAGTCGACTGATGCTTAATCAGTCGACTGAAGAAGTCGATAGAAAGATCAGTCGACTGGTCAAGCACCAGTCGACTAATGGCAGTTAAAATTCGAACGTTGGGCTGTAACGTTCGAATTCAAGCGGGACCAGTCGATGGCCTTGGACTAGTCGACTGGTAACGGTCATTTCAGCCTAGAGCACTATTTAAAGGGGCTCGGTTTTGGCTGAGAGTTCTTGACAAAATTGGCTTTGGTTAAAGGCCAATTAGTAGTCTAAGAGCTCAGGAAGGTGTTGCGGGTTGTGGTGAGGTTTCTCCACCCACAAGGAGCTACACGAGCTAACCGGAGGTCTTCCGATGAGTCATCCACCGACGGATTGGGATCGTCCACCTTACGGACAACCATGGAGTAGGAGCTTCATCTCTGAACCATGAAACTGGTTTGTCTTCTTAGTTGTTAGGCTTAGTTTAATTATATTTCTGCTTGCTCACTAACAACGTGTAGGAAGAAAATTGAGAAGTTGCTATTCACCCCCTCTAGCAAACGACAAGGTCCCAACAAGTGGTATCAGAGCGAGGTTCGCTCATCTACGGACTAACCGCCGAGAGAGCAAAAATCTAGAAGAAGATGGACTGGAAGGTCCGCTAGGATGGGATATTCGGATTCCACCTCCATACGATCGAGATGACTTCGACTATTGGAGGTAGCGAATGGAGACGTGGTTCCAAAAGGATTAGGATTATTGGACCGCATTGGAAGTTCCATTTGAAGCTCCAACGGACAAGAAGGGAAAATGCCTTCGACCTCGGTATTGGACCAAGGATCAAACGGAGGAAGCGGAGGCAGATAAGGAGGTAACTAGAATTGTATTAAATTTATTATCTCCATATATTGTGTCGAATGTAGGAGAATACAAGATTGCATATGAGCTATGGAGAAAGGTGATAGTTTTGCATGAAAATTTGACACAAAGACAAGAAGAAGAAGATCCCAAGGAAGAGGGGTAATTGGTCCAAGAGAAGGAAAAGGACCAATCGAAAGTTTAGTCAAGTTCAACATCCGAAGAGGAGGAGAAGGTAGAATCGTCCACATCGTCAAGTGAGGAAAAAGTAGAAGAAATCTCTACTTTAAGGATTGAGGGGGAGGAGAGACCATCCTCAATGTCGGAGCGAGAAGAAGCTTCCACCTCCATCAAAGCAAAGTCAAAGGATCACATAATTTGCTTTGGGTGCAATCAAAAGGGACACTACAAGGACAATTATCCATTGGGTAAGAAAAAAGAGGTAAACCCTAAATTCAATTCAAATAGTTTAAAAACTAATATGAGTTGTAGGGATGTAGTAATGAAGAATAAGAAGCATATAATTTTCTTCACGTGTGGTGAGCATGGACACTACCACACCAAGTGCCCAAAGAAAGGAGAAATCAAGAAATTGGCGCACTTGAAGAAATTGTAAAAGAAGAGGAGCTCAAGTCAAGGGGGAACTTCAAAGGTAAAAGGGAAGGTAATCCCTTATTTAAAGTTAAATCCAATTTTCAATTCTTATATGCTTGTTAAGAATAATTATGGATTTAGGTATGATGATAGGAATAGGATTAACAAGGTAGATAATTCTAGGAAATTGTTACCCAAAGCTAGACCAAGAAAGACTCAAACTACCATGCCTAAGGGAAGGAAGGTGATTAATGATCAAGGCACAAATCCCAAGAAGGGGAGACATATGTCTAGGAAAGTGGGTAGGTCTAGGAATGCCCAAGGTGGACATGTTGACTCTAGGGTTAGAGCTCTAGAGTTCGAAAGTGGGTTAGGCTTGTGTTTATAAATGAGTCATCTAGGGAGGTAACTAAGACTAAGAGCTCAAGGGGGAGCTCTAGGAGCCAAGTTGGGACCCATGGTCTATGGATCCTGGGAGGATTTCTCTCGGAAGTCTAGATGGGTCATGGAGTGTGCCAAGGGATGTGGAGACGGATTTGAAGTCTCAATCCTAGGGATTTGGCACAATGGGTTTGAGTTTCATGGATAAAAAAATATGACATTGGGGTCATATAGCATGGAAGATGATTTTTGATGTGTAGATGCCTTAAAAATCAATGCTATGGATGCATTGTGGTTTGGTATGGGCAGAGACATCAAGAGGGGGTCAAAACTACGGCTTTAGGTCAATGTTCAATTGAATCGTTTAGATAGTTTTGGGTTTTGTGTCAATCTTGGGATTGGTGATAGATACATGTTTGAATGTATTTTTCCCAAGTAGATATGGGTACCACAAACTTATCCACAAAATTTGGGAATTTTTGGAGATTTGTGAAATTTCTGGTGCATTTATGAAGTTGGGTCAGAAATGCTGAAAATGAGATTTTCAGGGTACCAGTCGACTGGTTCAGGGGGCAGTCGACTGGTAGAGGATGAAGCTATTTTTTCAACAATCAAAAGGTGTCTAAAAGATGTAAAACAAGTGTGTAATCTTATGGGGGGTTAATACACTGTGTTTATGATCATTAGAGGTTATAGGATCCAATAAGAGAGAAATTGTTGGAGTCTTTTTGATGTGTAGAAAAGGGGGAGAAGTGTTGGGTTTAAATAGGAAACCAAACACGCCTTTGCAAGAAATCCTAGGTCACGGGGGAGCATTGTTGCTTAGTTGGTGGCGTATGGGGAATCTTGGAGAGGTTCTTAAAAAGCCTTTGTAAGTCCAATATAGGGGGAGCCTTGGAGAGGCTTTAAAAAGCCCGTTTTTGGAAAAAGTCCTAAACTCTTGGGGAGGTTAGGTATGGGGATGCCTTGTGATAGGATCCATGCATGTGTGCATTGCATATGCATTGGCGGTGTAAGTCCAAGATAGAGCCTTGGTAACATAAGTCCAAATGGATATTAACATTGTATTTGCTATTTGTTTTCCCTAACTTAAACGTATTGTCAAACATCAAAAAGGGGGAGATTGTTGGGGCAATCTATGGCTCGGAGTTGTTGATGCAGTCTGACCCTGATTATTGTTTTGGTGTTGACATCGATTTTAGTTTAGGTTGATGAGATGATTTGGATTAACTCCTGGTCGGGGACTGGGCATGGAATCCTGGTGAGTGAAGCCAGGTCCTAGTTTGGGGAGCTAGGTGATGGAAATCCTGGTGAGTGAAGCTACGTCCTAGTGTGGAGGGCTAGGTTGGAAAAATCCTAACTTGGAGGGTTAGGTGTGGAAAAGACCTAGCTTGGAGGGCTAGGTGGATAAAATCCTAACTTGGAGGGTTAGGTGTGGAAAAGTCCTAGCTTGGAGGGCTAGGTGGATATAATCCTAACTTGGAGGGTTAGGTGTGGAAAAGTCCTAGCTTTGAGGGCTAGGTGGATGAAATCCTAACTTGGAGGGTTAGGTGTGGAAAAGTCCTAGCTTGGAAGACTAGGTGTGGAAATTCCTAACTCGGAGGGTTAGGTGATTGGAAATCCCGGTGAGTGAAGCCGGGTCCTGGTGAGTGAAGCCAGGTTGACTGAAGTCCCGGTGAGTGAAGCTGGGCACGGAGTCTTGGTCAGAGGGACTGAGCACGAGTCAGGGGAGGCTGGGAGCCAGTTCTCTTGACTTAGAGTGGGTTTGGCCTTGCCTGGATCGGTCTGGTGACCGATCAGGGAAGTTGGCAGGGTGTTCCCACGTGGACGGTCTGGTGACCGATCCAACAATGACTGATCGGACTGGTGACCGATCAGGGAGCACACAGTGATCGTGTTGGGCTACTGATCGACTCCTGATCGGTCTGGTGACCGATCAGGGAGCAAACAGTTCACTTACTGCTTGGCTCCTGATCGGTCTGGTGACCGATCAGGGAGTATACAGTGGGTTTTGGGAACCTTACTGCTTGGCTCCTGATCGGTCTAGTGACCGATCAGAGATACTGTTCGGATCATTCTGGCGAACGATCAAGTGTCGCGAGTTCCTCACTATGACCGATCAGGATGGAGCCTGATCGGTCTGAGCATGCCCTGATTGGTCTGGTGACCGATCAGGAGGGTTGGACTGCGAAGCTGAGAAATCACCCTGCAAAGGGGTGGATCGGTCTGGTGACCGATCCACGACCTGGGATCGGTCTGGTGATCGGTCCCGGAGAAGTTGCGATTTCTGATTACGCGTTAGGGACCGATCAGGATGGAGCCTGATCGGTCTGAACCCAACCTGATCGGTCTGGTGACTGATCAGGAGTCACTCTGATCGGTCCGGTGACCGATCACTTTAATTCAAACGCACTATTAGACGCTCTGATCGCGTTTGATCGCACTCTGATTCCTAATGATACACTACTGATACTTGTTCTGAGCCCTCTGATGTTTGATCTTCTGTTGATTTGCTGCCCTAATGAGCTGCTAAGTGTGCAGGTGACTCAAGGACCATCCATGGAGAGTCAAATTGGGTATTTCGCTACAGCAGGTTTGTCCGTTTGCTTCCGCAAGTTGTAACGTTCTCTAGCACGAGCTGCAACAGCTGAGGAGCTGATGACCTGGGGCTCGACTGGAGGGGTTTCAGTGAGTCCAGAGGAGGTCAAGGGTAGCTGGCTACTGCAGGTGAGCAGCTGGGAGCTGCTGTAGAGGAGCGTGTGACCTGGCGATGGAAATTGGTTAAGCTGTGTAGCGGAGAAGAGCTGAGCAGAGTTTTTTTTTGACAAAGTGCTAGAGTTCTTGTTCTTAATCATCGAAAAGCTTTGGCTCTACACTTGTGCGATTACTCTACTGTGAATCTTGAGCAACCTTGTGATACTTGAGCACTTGGAAGTGAAACAAGGATCTTGGCGAGTCCATCAGCAAGAAGACATGAAGAAGGGAGTTCTTGCGTGAGATTTGTGCTTAGTGGAGCTCAGTGAGAAGTTTGCTTGTGTTCTTGTGGTTCTAAGTGTTCAGTAAGGCTTCTTCTTGTGTTTCCTGTACTTAATACTTCATTCATCTTGAAACGCTGTGGAGAGGTTACTCCACCGAGAAGGAGGTTGCATTCTATCCGGATTTTTCGGGGCTTGATCTGCCGACGATCAAGGGATTGCCCACCTTAAGGACACGCCAAGGAGTAGAGGCAAGTTATCCCCGAACCTTGTAAATCCTCTTTGTTAGCGTTTTCATTTGTCTTTCATTTCTACACCTTGTTTTTGTTGTATTGCTTCCGCTGTGCTACTAACATTCAAGTGCAGAAATCCTAAAAGCGAAACAAGTTTTGTGTCTGGCTACATTCACCCCCCTCTCTAGCCATCCAAGTTCCAACAGGAGTGACCATGTGTTTTGATATTTAGGCAAAGGGATTAAGTTAGGTTCATCCTTGTATTTGATATGTGTATTTGAGTGAGCAGGTTTGCAGGATACACATGAACTTAGTTGGACGGCTCCGGATCCGATGAAGGATGGTGTGAGGAGACAAGTCATGGGCTTGTATGCATCCGAGGGACGAGAGCCAAAGACGATAAGGGCTTGAAGGCAATAGGTCGAGGTTGCTGCATGAAGAGTCAACTAAGTCGTGAGGGGTCGAGTGCTGAGGGAATTGTACTGGAGAAGGAAATCCTAGGGTTCGAGTGCCGAGAGAAATGTACTCGGGGAAGGAAAACCTTAGGTATATGGGTGGACCAGTCGACTGATGCTTGATCAGTCGACTGATGAAATTCACAGAAAGATCAGTTGACTGGTGATAACCACCATTTTGTTGATTATTGCAGGCTCTAAAATCCATGTTTGATCTACATTTTATATGCTTAAGTTTGCAATTGTATTGGGTTTCATGTATTTCCTCTATTTTGGCTTTTAATTCAAATCTTTGTATATTTGGGATATTTTTGACACTAAATTTGAATATCATTTTGTAGGCTTCAAATGAACATGGACCTAGATCAAATCGGGTCAGACTTGAGTCAGCATTGGATCCAGATCAAAGGGATCAAGCATCGGATTAATAGGAGCAGTCCATTCCAGAGAATAGCTAGATCTGAGCCATCGGTCAACTTCTGGTCAATCCGATTTCAAGATAGAGTCAATAATGACCATAGATCAATTTCAGCTAAATCAGAAGTAATTTGACCGTTGGATCAAGCTCAAGATGTTCTAGACCATCCATTCAAGAAAATGGAAGATTTGGACCATCCGCCACTGATCTGGTGAATCCGAGCTGGGGACAGGTAGATCAGGACCATTGATTGGGATCTGTGGAGTTTGGTTCAGATCTGAAGAGATCCGACTGTTGGATGAAGCCAAATTGATCTTAGTCGTCCGTTGCTTCCATCATCATATGGCTGAACCCAAGGCATTGGCTGAACCCAAATGTTGGGTCAAACTCAAGCACTGAGCTGGTTTAACTCAAACTCAAGGGCTGAGGCTGATCGAACTCAAACTGCTGGGCTGAGGCTGAGCGAACCCAAAGCTAGATCGAACCCAACTTCTGAGCTGAACGAAGGGGATACAACAAAAACCTCACTGGATCAGATCTCGGGTGGATGCCGACTTCTCCACATCTTCTTCCTCCATCTCTTCTTTCGGCCGGCGGTATCTCCTCCATCTTCATCACCTCCGGCCGGATCTCCATCCACTCTCCATCCTCACGCCATCGCAAACACGAGGGGGTTCTCATCGAGGAGGGTTCTAATCGAGGGAGATCACCATCGTCTTCACCTCTCCATCTCGCCGCCGATCACAAGCTAGGGCCCGGGGTTCGAACCCTAGTTGATCTCCTTCTCTACCGCATCCACCTTCACCGCAGCTGCCTCTCGGGTTGAGGGAAGAGGCGACGATCCACATCACCGCCGGTGATCCACTTCTTTACAGCAATTCCTTCATTTTCGGCAGTAGTTTTTCACAGCAGATTTCATTCACAGTAGTTTCTGTTTTCCCAAGTTTTGTTCCTCTTCAATTGTAACGCCTGCTTTTTTTTCCTAAAGCGGCGTTACGCTGACATACTTAAGGCATGTAACATCATACTGCAGCGGAATAACTTAAACCTTACATATACATGCCCCTACTACCATCCCTCATACAATGACATGGAGCTTAACATATGAACGTCATACTTAACATCATATCATAACATGCTTAACATCATACCATAAGGTTCATATCATATCATACTTGACATCTTATCATAAAGTTCCATAAGTCACTATTCGAGCATATAGGTAGCGAAAATAAAGTTCTTAGCATAAATGGTTAACACATTCGATTTCATGGGCCAAGTCACCATCACACACATATTTCAGGCCCTCCTGCTGCTTCCTCGTTATCCCCTTGCATGATCTGCGGTATAAGGAAAGAAGACTATAAGCACACAGGCTTAGTAAGACTCTTTCCTACTCACTAAAATCATTCGTCATTCATTCATAATCATATGGAACATAAGCATTATAAACATTTCTATCATAGCATAAAGCATAAACATAGGCATAAATCTAATTGAACATCCTTATCATGGCATAAAGTATAAGCATAGGCATAAGCATAAGTAAACATTCTAAGCATGGTATCATATGTGGCATGAACATAAGCATAAGATGTAAAACAACCATAGACATACTTTCTAGCATATCAAGCATAGACATCGTAAACATTCTAAGCATGGCATGATACATGGCATAACATAACTTAATAAACTTTCCTAGCATGGCATGAGACATGACATAAATATAAACAAAAGATATAAACCAACCTATATGACATAAACATAGGCATACATTCTAGGATATCATAAGAGCATTTTCTTACCCTAATCATAACATGGATCATTCATTCTCATACATATCTTTTAACATGGAGCATAAGCATAACACATCATTATCATAACATAATGCATAACGTGTATGAATGCATGGGTGGAATGCATATACGTATATGGATGCTTAGTTTAAAATCATACTTTTCATGAACATACTTTTCATAAACATACTTTTCCATAATGAATGCATGGGCAATGCATATATATCATAAGGATGCTTAATCTTTTAAAAACATACTTTTCATTTCTTAACATAATCATCATAACATCATTTGGGGTCCCCGGCTTGTACCACATACATACATCATAGCGCGCATCCCTAGTAAATCCAAGGTAGCTAGCCCCGACCTACTAGGGTAAGGACAGCATAATCGGTAGTCCCCGAACCGAGGCGCTTCTTAAGGAGCCCATCCCTGTTGCACAGCTCCGGTAGTGCCAGAACCGTGGACAGCTGCGGTAGTCCATAACCGGGGCGTTCTTAAGGTGCCCATCCCTTGGACCCATACTTCGGTCCGGTACAAGCCCATACATAAAGTAAAAATACTTTTCATGCTTCATCATTCATAAGCCATTCATAGCATACTTATCATGGCATCATTCTTATCATGAACATGATCATAACATACTTGTCGTAACATCATTCTTATCATGCATAACCATGGCATATCATTCATAAACATGGCATATCATTCGTAAACATGACATATCATTCATAGCATGACATATCATTCATAAGCATAGCATATCATGTATAACCATGGCATATCATTCATAAACATGGCATATCATTCGTAAGCATGACATATCATTCATAACATAGCATATCATTCATAAGCATAGCATATCATGTATAACCATGACATATCATTCATAAACATGGCATATCATTCGTAAGCATGACATATCATTCATAACATAGCATATCATTCATAAACATAAACCACATCTTACCATAGGGCCATTGGGACCCTTACTTGGAATAAATCTTAACTCTTATCCTATTAACCCTTATTGGCCGAAACTTATGGAGTCCCAAGGCCATGTGATAATTCACACAATCACCATCCTTCATCCTTATATCATGGCAACACATAAACATATGCTTGAAGTTAAAGACTCAACCCTAACCCTTGGGTCCTTGGGGTTGGCCGAACCATATGGGCCTCTAGGGTGCTCCAAAAATTACCAAAATTTATACTTAACTTATAAACATCATCAGGGAGCATTAAATAACATTATCATGATTTCTAACATGTTTATAGACATTTAAATCATGGTGGCCGAAACCCATAAACATAGGGACCTTGGTTTTGTCCCTTTCATGTTGGCCGAAACCCTAGAGTGTCCTAGGATACTCTAAAAATTTCCAAAAATTACACTTAACTTCTAAACATCATAAGGGAACATCAAATAACATTATCATGATTTTTAACATATTTATAGACATTTAAATCATGGTGGCCGAAACCCATAAACATAGGGACCTTGGTTTTGTCCCTTTCATGTTGGCCGAAACCCTAGAGTGTCCTAGGGTACTCCAAAAATTCCCAAAAATTACTATTAACTTCTAAACATCATAAGGGAACGTCAAATAATATTATCATGATTTTTTTACATATTTTTAGACATTTAAACATAGTGTCCGAAACCCTTGAACTAAAGGTTCTGGGTTTTTGCTTCTTCATGTTGGCCGAGACCCTAGGGTGTCCTAGGGTACTCCAAAAATCCCCAAAAATTACAATTAACTTTTAAACATCATAAGGGAACATCAAATAATATTATAATGTTTTTTAACATATTTCTAGACATTTAAAACATAGTGACCGAAACCCTTGAACTAATGGTTCTGGGTTTTTGCTTCTTCATGTTGGCCGAGACCCTAGGGTGTTCTAGGTTACTCCAAAAATCCCCAAAAATTACAATTAACTTCTAAACATCATAAGGGAACATAAAATAATATTATCATGATTTTTAACATATTTCTATACATTTAAAACATAGTGGACGAAACCCTTGAACTAAAGGTTCTGGGTTTTTGCTTCTTCATGTTGGCCGAGACCCTAGGGTGTCCTAGGGTACTCCAAAAATCCCCAAAAATTACAATTAACTTCTAAACATCATAAGGGAAGATAAAATAATATTATCATGATTTTTAACATAATTATGGACCTTTAAAACATGCTGTCCGAAACCTTTGAACATAGGAACCTTGATTTTTGTTTCCCTTCAACATTAAATCCGAAACTCACCCATATATCAAACCAAAAATCATGGAAAACATTGGTAACTATTATACCACAGGTGAGGGAGTCTTACCTTAGTTTTTTTGTTTTTTAGAACCTTGAAAGAGGAGAAGGAAGAGGACTTGGTATCTCTTGACCACAACTAATCCTTGTCACCTTGTAGGAACTTGAGATCTTGAGAGATGAGACCTCTTGTGAAGTTTTCTCCAAAGCACTCCTCCCTTTGGTGCTCGGCAAGATGAGGAATGAAGTGGAGAGGAAATGCACTTGATTGAGAGAATAAGTAACTCCCAAAACTCCTCTCATTATAACCCATCAAGGAGGCAAATGAAGAGCCTCTCCATGACTCTTCACCTCCTTTTACCTCTTAACTATCCTCCACTTCAATTACTCATAAAAATTCCTTGTTAGGTGAGTTGGTTAAGGCTTACATGGTTGTACAAGAGGTCCAAGGTTCAATCCTTGGCTCATGCACATTTATTTTTTATTTCATTTATTTTATTATTCTTATTCCCTAAATTCCGAAAATCCCCCTAAAATCACCCATAATTATGCCAATATTCCTAAATAAAATTCTTTTATATTTATATTAATTTTACCTAATTTATATTAATTTTTACCTAATTAATACCTATTTTTGGAGCCCATTTAAAGCTCATTTGTGCTTAGTTTTCTCAATTTAAATGAGAAAACATGGATTTCTAGGCCCAATTTTACATAATTATTTCTAGGCCCCTCAGAAAATTATCTAGACATGCTCAATATTTTAAGAAAATATTAAAAGAATTTTTCGGGTCGTTACATCAATAGCATTTGACAACATTTTTTCCTTCACAGCAGTTCTTCAGATCCAGTAGCCAGCTTCAGTTCCTTCACAACAATTCAATTTCTTTCCCAGCAGTTTATTCCTTTCAGCAATTTCGTTACAGAAATTCCTTCACAGCAATTCGATCCACTTCTTCACAGTTCTTCTACTTCACAGCGTTTCCAGCATCACAGTTGCTACTCCCATCATAGTAGTTCCTTCACTTCATTAACAGCCAGCAGCCACTTCTTCTTTACAGCCAATTTTGATTATTGTGTTGATATTTGAGTTAATTGATGAATGTTTGTGATTGATTGTTGAATGTT
Source organism: Boesenbergia rotunda (assembly GCA_024364735.1). Classification (NCBI taxonomy): domain Eukaryota; kingdom Viridiplantae; phylum Streptophyta; class Magnoliopsida; order Zingiberales; family Zingiberaceae; genus Boesenbergia; species Boesenbergia rotunda. The sequence goes on along the minus strand of JAGFNQ010002948.1, from coordinate 167,408 downwards.
TGTATTTGATGGATCTTTCCCATATCAATTGGCACATACTTGAAGCCATTTTTAGCATGCCTATCTTGTGTTTGGTTAAATGCCTCTTAGAACAATTATTTGCAATTGTGATGTTTCTTAGTCGCTTAACTTTGATTTTGTAGTACTTTTCTCATTGCTTTAAGTTCTATGTCTTCATTACATGCAATTAAGTTAGGTTAGATTAGATTTCTTTAATGCTGTAGGTTTTGTTCCATGTTTAGTTTTGTTGAATGCTTAATTTCAAGTTGTCCTTTTCTTTTCTGCAATTGTAATTAGGTTAAATTAGATTTCCTTACCTGCATTATCTTTCCTTAATTAGAACTAGATTTCATACCTGCTTTGCTATTTCTTTTCGTAGTCTTAATGTTCAAATCCAAACCCCAATTTGATATCAAAAACCCAAAAGCAATAACATACGATCCTAAGGTTTATCATGCATCAACTACATTCGTTGGGAGACGACTCGAGTTACTCTATGCTACATTAGTTTAGAGGAGTTCGATACTTTAATTGTATTTGAAACCGTGACACGACTGAAATGGTTATCAACTGGTCAAGCACCAGTCGACTGATGGCAACTGAAATTTGAATATTATGCTGTAACGTTCGAATTCAAGTGGGACTAGTCGACTGGCCTTGGACCAGTCGATTGGTAATGGTCATTTTAGCCTAGAGCACTATTTAAAGGTGCTCGGTTTTGGCTGAGAGTTCTTGACGAAATTGACTTTGGTTAAAGGCCAATTAGTAGTCTAAGAGCTCAGGAAGGTGTTGCGGGTTGTGGCGAGGTTTCTCCACCCACAAGGAGCTACATGAGCTGGCCGGAGGTATTCCAGGGAGTCATCCACCGACGGATCAGGATCGTCCACCTTACGGACAGCCGTGGAGTAGGAGCTTCATCTCCGAACCACGTAAACTGGTTTGTCTTCTTAGTTGTTAGTTTTAGTTTAATTGTATTTCCGCTTGCGCACTAACAACGTGTAGGAAGAAAATTGAGAAGTTGTTATTCACCCCCCTCTAGCAAACGATAAGGTCCCAACACTACCCACCTTTCTAGGCATATGCCTCCCCTTCTTGGGATTTGTGCCTTGATTATTAACTACCTTCCTTCCCTTAGGCATGGTAGTTTGGGTCTTTCTTGGTTTAGCCTTGGGTAATGATTTCCTAGAATTATCTACCTTGTTAACCCTATTCCCATCATTATATCTAAATCCATGATTATTCTTAAGAAGCAAATAAGAATTGGAAATTAGATTTTTTTTTTCAAATAAGGGATTACCTTCCCCTTTACCTTTGAAGCTCCCCCTTGACTTGAGCTCCTCTGCTTTTTCAATTCCTTCAAATACGCCAATTTCTTGATCTCTCCTTTCTTTGGGCACTTAGTGTGGTAGTGTCTACGCTTACCACATGTGAAACAAATTATATGCTTCTTCTCCTTCTTTTCCCTACAACCCATGTTAGTTTTCAAAGAAATTGACTTAGATTTAGGGTTTACCTCCTTTTTCTTACCCAATGGACACTTGTCCTCATAGTGTCCCTTTTGATGGCACCCAAAGCAAATTATGTGATCCTTTGACTTTGCTTTGATGGAGGTGGACACTTCTTCTTGCTCCGACAATGAGGATGATCTTTTCTCCCTCTCAATCCTTGACGTGGAGACTTCTTCGATTTGCTCCTCACTTGAGGATGTGGATGATTCCACTTTCTCCTTATCTTCGGATGTTGAACTTGATTCAACTTCTGATTGGTCCTTCTCCTTCTCTTGGACCAATGACCCCTTTTTCTTGGGATCCTTTTATCCTTGTCCTTGTGTAGAATTTTCATATAGAGCTATCATCTTTCTCCATAGCTCATATGCATTCTTGTATTCTTCTACATTTGACACAATATATGGAGATAATAAATTTAATACAATTCTAGTTACCTCCTTATCCGCCTTCGCTTCCTCCGTTTGATCCTTGGTCCAATATCGAGGTCGAAGGCGTTTTCCCTTCTTGTCCGTTGGAGCTTCAAATGGAACCTCCAATGCGGTCCAATTGTCCCAATTCATTTGGAACCACGTCTCTAACCGCTTCCTCCAATAATCGAAGTCATCTTGATCATATGGAGGTGGGATCCAAATATCTCATCCAAGCGGACCTTCCAAATCCATCTTCCTCTAGCTTTTAACTCTCTCGGCGGTTAGTCCGTAGACGAGCGAACCTCGCTCTGATACCACTTGTTGAGACCATGACGTACGGCTAAAGGGGGGTAAATAGCCGAACACCCACTTCGATTGCAATTTTGTTCCTACACGTTGTTAGTGCGTAAGCGGAATAATAAATAACAAACCTAACAACTAAAAAGACAAACCGATTTACGAGGTTCGGAGATAAGGCTCCTACTCCACGGCTGTCCGTAAGGTGGACGATGTCGATCTACCGGTGGATGACTCCCCGGAACACCTCCGGCTAGCTCTTGGCGCTCCTTGTGGGTGGAGAAATCTCGCTACAATCCCTTGACAACTTTTGAGCACTTGTAAGATACTAACAGGCTTTAGCCAAGCTTGTTTCGCCAAGGAAACTCAGCCAAAAATGAGCTCTCTTAAATACTGCTCGAAACTGTTCTGACCGTTACAAGTCGACTGGTGCTATCACCAGTCGACTGGTCCTATCACCAGTTGACTGGTCCTCGTGAATTTGAATGTCACAGCCTGACGATTCAACTTCTGGTCGACACCAGTCGACTGATCTTTCTGTGCTCTTCATCAGTCGACTGATCCAAGCATCAGTCGACTGCCACCTAAGGTTTCCCTTCCCGAGTATAATTCTCTTAGCACTCGAACCCTAGGATTTCCCTTACCGAGTATAATTCTCTTAACACTCGAATCCTCATGACTTAGCTGGCTCTTCATCCAGCAGCCTCGACCTGTTGCCTTCAAGCCTTCTTCGACTTCAGCTCTCGTCCCTCGGATGCATGCAAGCCCACGGCTCGTCTCCCAATGTCATCCTTCGCGCATGCCTCGATGTGCACTTCCCTCGGCTCATCGTTCCTGCTTCCAGCAGCCTCGACTTATTGCCTTCAAGTCTTCTTCAACTTTGGCTCTCGTCCCTTGAATGCATGCAAGCCCACGACTCGTCTCCCCATGCCATCCTTCGTGTATGCCTCGAAGTTCGCTTCCCTCGGCTCATCGTCCCTGCTTTGTCCACAGTCCCTTGGATACATGCAAGCTCACGGCTCGTCTCCCCATGCCATCCTTCACCGGACCCGAAGATGTCCAACTAAGTTTATGTGTATCCTGCAAACCTGCACACTCTCCTACATATATTAGATCAACATAAAACTCTAACTTAAAATTTTTGCCCAAACATCAAAACACATGGTCACTCCAGACTATAGATTGCTCCAACAGTGCAACGATCGTACACATATCAGGCTAGCTTTTGCGGCTTTTGATCACTTGAACCCTTTCTATCACATAGATTAAAGTCAACTCTCTTGTGAAGTCCGAAACGCTCTAACCATTAAAGTCAAGATCTGATCGATTGGACCAACTTGGATCTAGTCAATCGAATCACTATTCTAGTTGACCAGACCATAGTTCCACTCAATTGGACCATCAGTTCGATGGCCCAAACTAGTTCCAAACTGGTTCGGTCTTTAAACACATTCCAGTATTCGGAGCCTTTGTCCAACTATGGTTTCCTACAAAATGAACATGCACAACCTAGTACTTGATTTACCTAACCTACTAGGTTTCTTTTATTAAGTGTTCATCTCCAAACTGACCCACTAGGACTTCCACCTCCAAGTGTTCAGCTCTAACTAACCCATTGAGACTTTCACCACCAAGTGTTTAGCTCTCAACTAACCTCTTGAACTTCTACCTAGTTCCTAATTAGGTTTGTCATTACCTAGTTCCCAACTAGGTCTTCTACTAACTAGTTTCCAACTAAATTTGCTTACTTCACAACTATGACTGTAAGATCGAAATGTGAGATAGAGAGGGGAGGTGAGTATCATGTATTTAAAAATTATTTTCTTTTATGAAAACTAAGACAAAGAATGTAGTGGAAAATAGAAAGCACAAAGACATGGTCGGTTACATAGTTCACAATTCAGCAACTACTACAAAAATCATGATCTCTTATATCATTTTCGAATGGGCAATCTACTAAAGTTATCCTCTCCGAAAAGCTTTAGGAGGAGGAGGAAAGATCGTACAAGATATAAGGAAGATAGTAACACACTACTATTTCCTTAAATAAATGTAAGAAAATGTTATCGACGACGTAGAAATAGAATTTTAGGTGTAGGTTGTCGGAGAGCCTCTCAGCGTAGTAGTAGCATAACTTGCACATTCTGAACAGTAGCAGAAGAATGGATCGAAGAGAGAGTTGATGCTGAGCCTAGGATCCCGAAACTTCTTTTATAGGATTTATCAAATTGACTGGAAATTGATTAGTTGACTAAAATTTTTTAGTTGACTAAACCTCATATCAGTCGACTAGTCTCGCTTCATTCCTTACATACTCTGATCTGATCTAATTAATCCCATGAAATATGATTTTCCAATCGACTGGACCCTATCTAGTCGACTAGACCCCAGAATTTCCATTACTGTGTTGATTCGATCATATTCTATCTGTACTTTCCAAACTTATTTGGTTGACTGATGATTACTGGACCTCTGTTTCCTTCTTTACATTGATATGCATCTTTCTATGCTTATCCACTTGGATTGATTGACTGAACCCTTCGGTCAACCCGATTTTCTATTTTCTACAAAACAAAGTTAGCACAACATGAAGAATAATAGCAGTCCTGCATAACAGAGTTATAAACATATGATTACGCATGAATCAACTTTGATAGTTAGGACTGCCAGATCTTGACTTAGAAATCTCTATTGGTTTCTTCAATCAAACCAACGCCTAAGGTTGTTCTCAAAATGAGAACACATCCTTACAACTTTTTAGAATAACTTCTCTTCTCTAGATTCTTACTTTACTTATCTGCAAAACATCTTGTCTAGTTGGTCTATTTGAGCTTCTCCTGCTTAGTGTTTGTTTGACCTAATCTACTAAAACTTTCTTATAACATCAAGTTAGTACAATAGACAGAATTAGTATGTTGGTCCAGTCGACCATCCGTTGTTGATTAGAAACCTTGTTTCGATCACACATGCTTGGAGTTTACTGTTCTAAGACTTCTCATTATCTAAAATTAACTCCCTTAGGATTTTCTTTTTATTTGGAGTTCACTTCTCCAAGTTTCACACTACCTAAGGTTCACTTCCTTAGGATTTTTGGCTTACTGGGAGTTTACCCCCCTCAAGACTTCTTACTATCCAAGGTTCACCCCCTTAAGATTTTCCTATTACCAAACATTTGATAACCTTGATCTACTTAGACTTTCTCCTTTGCTAGTTATCTGGTCAAGCTTAACTTACTAGACTTTCCCTTTGCTAGTCTGACTAGACACCATTAAACATATTATCAAACAAATATCAAAATCTTGGAGGTCAATTGCACCAACAAGATCTTCTACTACCTAATTCCCAACTAGGTTACTTGTATTTTTTTTACTACTTAGTTCCCAACTAGGTCTTGTCATTATCTAGTTCCCAACTAGGACCTATCAATATCTAGTCCCACTAAAACTTTTCACTGCCTAGTCCCACTAGGACTTTCATTGTCTAGTCCCACTATAACTTATACTACCTAGTTCTAGTAGGATTTACACTGCCCACTAGGACTTCCACCAATTCCCAAGTATCTGATCCTACTTGAACTTCTCTCTCACTTCTAAACTTTGGTCAACTTTGTAGGATCAATAAAGAGCTAGAGGGGGGATGTGAATACCAATCGCAGCTTTTTCATATTTTTTGTAAATCAAGTAAGTATGTAGTGGAAAATAGAAAGAAAAGCAAACTACGCTAACATAATTTCTTTTACTTGGTTCAGAGCCTATGGCGACTTCTACTCCAAGATCCGTGTTCGTTGATCACTTACTTTAGGTAATCATTATCAATCTAAAATCTTTACAAGAGTATGAATGCAAAAGTATAATTTAAACTTAATTATACCGACAAACTTGAAGGTCAAAGCTTAAGCGTCGTTGTCAGAGCATTGTAGCGTCGTAGAGCAATTTTCGGACTATAACTTGATCACGTAGATCATAGGGAATTCTTGTCTAAGGTTCCTGATCGAAGCCTCTTCTAAAGGTCAGTACAGGCTCCTAATTCTGATTTGGGCGCCCCTGTCGTGCTGACATGGAAACTCCTCGTCGAAACTTAATTCTTCATGTTTATCCACCTCCGGGCACTTGAACCACTCTAGTGCGCCTGGAATATGACGTGGGCCCACCAATCAAATCATGCTAGCTCAGTCACACGTCTGGTCGAGTAGTACTAGTTCGGTCACTTGGACCACCTCCTAGCGCTTGGAGCCCTTTTTCTAACTTTTTTCAATTTTATCTTTCTACATCACAGAGTTAAAAGGCACAACCAAAATATATAAATGATATGCATGCACTAGACAGTCTCAGACTGTCCAATCCTAACATTTAGATTTCTACTGAAATCCTAGGTCAGATCAACACCTACTATTCCCTCAACAGGGAACGTGTCATCACCTACTCCTCTTATGAAAAGTTACCTTTTTCCAAACTCCTGTTTGGACTTTTGTTCAGCTGATCCTTAACATCCGTAACTCGACGTCTGATCCTCGACCTATCTCGACTCCTTCCTGTCGTCCTTGATCTGTTAAAACTTCTGCCCATTCCCTAACCAGGACTTCATACCGAAATCTCTAGACCAGGTCTTCGTTTCCCAATACACACGGTCAAGACTTCATGCCTAATCCTCCAGGTCTTCAATGCCCAACCCACACAGTCAGGACTTCATGCCTAGCACTACTAGGACTTTCTTGTACATTTAGTTCAACATGTTAGATCACAAACAACTTTAATTTTGAATCTTTGCCAATATCAATACCCAAGTTCGATTAGCTAATGCTTCTAACACTAGCAAACGTTGACTTTCTTGGACTGTATACTTAATCAACCCTAATCAATTTCTCGTTAAACATATTATTCACATAAACCATCAAAATTCTAGAGACTGTTTGTACCAACATCTAGCAATTTTTACCAAACTTCTCATCTCTCATACACCAAGCTCTCGGCTCCCTACTTGTGTCATTTTTCTTGCTTCATTTGTGTACACTACTTTTCAAGCACAATCACCTTTGATATTCCTCATCCTATGATCCCTTAGGTGTCCTATACCATCCTTTTTTTGATCTTCCGCAAACCTAGAGCCATTGGTTACTGACAACTTTGATAGTGTCAAGTCATCTCTATGTGTGCATCACTAATTCCTTGCACACTCAAAAAATTAAAAAAAAAGATTAACTAGGTTGGATAACATCGAACCTGACCAATCTGGTCCTATGAAAATTTTCCATCGGTCGTAAGCACACGCGGGGGGTGGTCCAGAAGAACCACATCCTAATGTTACACACTTTATTTAGAGAAAAAATTCCTGTAAAATTCTCCATAGCTAGAGATCGAACCGCAAGTGCTTGAGACACAAACAATTAATTACTCTTTCACTGCATCATAATCCCAAGAGGAATTCCTTGCACACTCAAGCACATTGATCAAAACACAAATATAAGACCTAATTTAAACCCTTTATTCAAATATAAAAAATCATGGTCGCACCGAACCACTCGAGAGCCAAAAGTTTCAACATCAAACTAATCTAATTTAGAAAAGAAAGTCATATGACAATTTGGAGGATCAAGGACATGCATAGAAGTATCTATTTATGAAATTAGCTCAGTTTGAGTCCATCTAGTAGTTTTGAAAAAAAAATGCTACATGACTCTAAACTATTCTAAATTTAAAAGGGAAGACATACAATTCAAGAGGGTCTAGGTAACTCATAGAAGTGTTTCGTTTCCAATTTAAAACCTTATAATAGTTCTGCAAAAAAAAACTACTACATCTTTTTAGATTTGTCTACATTAGAAAAGGAAGACTTGTAATAAATTCAAAGGACCCACGAAACACATGCATAGGGGTGCTTATTTGTGAACTTAGACCAGTTTAAATCCATAAAATAGTTTTTTTTAATTGCTATGTAGTCCTAAACTACTCTAACTTGGAAAAGAAAGATATATAGAAACCCTAGAGGATCTAGCATAACATACAAGTGCTTACTTGGGAACTTAAACTAGTTTAATTGGGAGAATATTGTTAGTGAGAGCCCTAGAGCCAATCATATGATGATTACTTTTTGGACTCATTGTATCATATTCTTGTATATATATTTCTTATATATAAAGGCATTTCTTATGGTTATTGTACTTATGTGTATTGGTGCCAAATAACTTAGTATAATAACGTCCTTGAGTAGAAGGTTCTTATCTATATCAATCGATTAGTTGAATCGATAGTGAGATGATATAGAGAACACTACTCTTAATTATTCCTAGTCAAGTATTAACATTCAAGGACAATGTTAATGCATAGAGACTAGCATGTAGGTCAACATGATGACTTGATCTCATAAGTCATGGATATGAGATATCAAGTTGACACATGGGTATACATTAGAGAATGTATACTGAATGGCCCGCCATGAGAAAGTATCATGGATCGTTATATGAGTGTCATATACTTTCTTATGTGACTATTAGTATGACTATTAGTCCTTAGACCTGAAGTCACCATAGTTCCCTACATAAGGAGTTATGTACTTTGGTTTCGTCAAACGTCACCCGTAACTGGGTGGACTATAAAGGCGATTACTGAGTATATAACAAATTATGCGGAGGGATGTGAGTGATGTAGATGGGATCTATCCCTCCTATATGACGGGAGAGATATCATAGTCTTGATAGAGTGAGATCACTAAGTGCATGGCCATGCCCAAATAAGGCAATATGAGATATTGAGCTTATTTGATTATAGTGAGTCTACTTGGAGTTCAAGACACATAGATTGATTTGAGGATGACACGATCTATGCCTCATGAAAGATCAATCTAGATATCGAGGATAGAAGGACATTGTCACATATTGTGATGGTCACAATTATTAGTCACAATGGTGATGTTGGATCTCGACATTCTTGTAACTTGGGTAGCAATGATGTGTTGCTAGATACCTCTCATTGCTTATGTCCTTAAATAGGTTTAAGGGCATTGCCAACGTTACAAAAACCTATAGGGTCACACACATAGAGCAATAGATGGAGAATAAGTCCATATGATGGACCGAGAGTAATGAAGTCAAAGTTTGACTTTGGCTAAATATGGAAAGTCCATAAAAGGCAAGTTTGACTTGACTCAAATTAGACAACTTGAGTTGGACTCGAGTTTGATCCAAGTGTTGGATGAATCTAATCATGGGAGAATAATGAAGTCAAAGTTTGACTTTGGCTAAATATGAAAAGTCCATAAAAGACAAGTTTGACTTGACTCAAATTAGACAACTTGAGTTGGACTCGAGTTTGATCCAAGTGTTGGATGAATCTAATCATGGGAGAATAATGAAGTCAAAGTTTGACTTTGGCTAAATATGGAAAGTCCATAAGAGGCAAGTTTGACTTGACTCAAGCCACATCACCTTGACTTGACCAAGTGATGACTTGGCATCATCATCAAGGCTAAGTAACCTCCCCATTTGAATTTTGAATTCAAATGAGGGGTTACCTAAGATGGTGGCCGGCCACTTATACACACAAAATGAGGTTTTTTGTGGGGAATTGATATTCTCTCCCAACTTGGTTTTTGGTTTTTGCTCTCCCTCTCCTCTCTTGTGGCCGAGACCCCAAGCAAGTGCTAGCACACTTTTGGGCTCTCCTCTCCACTCTCTTGCTTGTGTGGATACTTCTAGAGGGTTGCTACTTTGCATCCTTGAGATCCGACACCAACCGAGGAGCGAGCGGGAATTGCGGGGCACGCATCGAAGGTAGTTTTTCTCTTCTCTAATAGATCTAGGTTGTAGATCAGTTTTGAAGCATGTAAACGAGCACTTGTAAATTTTTGAAATGATTTTCTTCGCTCGGATCCTTTCTATTGGGGCTTTCGGGATTTCCGCGACGCGAAAAAGCGGTTTTCGTGGCCCGAAAAACCCTACAAATATATCAATTAAAAATTCAGGAGAAATGCATAAAAGTTCATGCTTTATATATATATATATATATATATATATATACACACACACACACATTAGATTAGTGACTTCATTAGATTAAAAAATCACATAGGAGCATTTATAAATTTAGCATAGTTTAAATTCATGTTTTATCCAAATTAAAAGAATTTTTTATTTGATTTTTAAATATTCTTTAAAAAAGTTTATAGCTCAATTATTTGATAAAATAATATAGATAAAACTACTATAACTATAAGAGTTTGTTTAGAAGTGCAAGTCAACATCGAACGGGATACTCTGGAGTGCCTGTTAGTAAGAAATTAAAAAGGGTCACTCTTTCCACTATTTCATTACATAGAAATGTCCTTGTTATTTGTTTTCCCGAGATTGAATCGAGATTCTTTAACCATTCATTCTATTCTTCTACAGCTTTTTGCCAAAGGGCGTACTCAAGAATTGGTATTTATCAAAAGACGTACCATTGTTTCATTGTTACCAAACAACGCATTTATTTTAGTGAACTTCCTCCTATACCCCTCCTGTCAAGTACTGCATGTCTTTCTCTTTCTCATTCTCTTTCACAGTAATGAATTTCGAGACATCTGAATATATTTTTTCAGACTTTTTTATTTTAAAATAATATATTATGGAACCGGGTAAAAAATGTAAGGTAAAAACCGAAAAAATATTTCAATTAAAAAAATATCTCATCCAACGTGATTTCAAAAATATACAAAGACCATTTTTTATATTTGATTAATATAAATTAATATATTAAATAATATTTAATATATATATTAATATAAAAAAAGGTTTTTGATTTCAGGCCTAGCGTGGGCCTGAAATCAAAAGACTTCAGGCCCAGCGTGGCAACAATATTCAGCGCGCTGTAGGCGCCTAATGAATTTTGTGATTCTATATCTTGTGTTGTTGTTTTATTGAAGTTTCAATGAATGATGAGGTTTGCAACACAATATTATTGGGAATGCAGAGATGGACTTAAAGTACACTAATTTCCTTGACGAGTGGGAAAGTGATCCCAGAATTAAATGTGTTCTTGTGGAGAGCAGCTCGCCTCGAGACTTTTCTTCAGGTCAATTCCTCCTGTTAGTTTTGTTTCCAACATAGCTCAAATTAGTTATCTCCTCAACTACTTGTCGAGGGCCAAATTTTATTACATGACGTGGAATCTGTTGGAGTTTGCCTGCTGTTTTTGTCAGAATATTGTTGCTATGCATCATGTCCAGAGGTTGGGGTGGTTTGATTTCAGGCCCACGCTGGGCCTGAAATCTTTTGATTTCAGGCCCACGTTGAGCCTGAAATTAGATGATTCAGGTCTGACGAGGACTGAATTTTTTTTTTCTATTTTAAAAAATATATTAATATATAAAAAAATCTATCAAAACACGTAATTTCATATTAAAATGCAGGGTCTGAAGGCATGCAAAGAGAGCCTGAACACAAATATGTTCAGGCCCTCCTTGGGCCTGAACACAATCTTGGATAAATATAAGTAAATTAAATAAAATATCAATATTTCTAGTTAGAGTTGAACTAGGAGATGATATTTTTGGTCCTGAAATCATCTGACTTCAGGCCCTCCTACCATATGATTGAAATCATGATCATTGGAGAGTTACAAATCAATTTTTTCTTTTCCAACAAAATATTCAGTGTTTGATCTGAAGATAGATTTTTTCTTCTTCTAAATAATCCTAATGTTTACCTTCTAAATAACGTAGAATAACTAGACAGTACATCTTAAGCATTTACTACTCTATCATTCTCAAGCAACTGCATAATGCTGGAAGAATCATTCAGGTTTCGGCTTTTTAATAAATGGTAGGAGGGCTTGAGGTCGGATGACTTCAGGCCTAAGGGCACAGAAAACATTTATTTTAAAAATATTTTTTTATATTTAATTATTATTTATTAAATTAATTATTTATAGGGTCTAAAGTTATTTGACTTCAGACCCTCCTAGGATGACTTCAGGCCATGTGTTTGAATCTGAAATCACGTATTTTGATAGATTTTTTTATATATTAATATATTTATTAAATATTATTTATTATATTAATTTAGATTAATCAAATATAAAAAATTATCTCTTTATATTTTTGAAATCATGTTGAAAGAGAGGTTTCTTTTAACTGTGCCCAAGATGCAGTCATATTTATAAATCTTTGTGTGCCAAATGATACGGTTAGAGAACATAACTGAAAATTATTGGTACTAAGTTTGCACATCAGAAATAACATCTCCTAAGTAAATTCTAAATAGAGATATCAAGTATGGAGAAATCCAAATATCCTAGGTCCATCAGTGAGTTTTCATCGAAACCCACTGATTCATCCTAGAAAACTCCTATTGCAACATAATTCATAATCATTAGAAGTTTGGACACCAAAAATATCATCTCCTAACTTAACTTAACTATTGATATTGGATTTTGAGAAATCCAAATATCTTAGGTCTATCAGTGGGTTTTGGTGAAAACTCACTGATAGATCTAAAAATCTCCTATTGCAACATAATTTATAATCATTAGAAGTTTGGACAACAAAAATACCATCTCCTAGCTCAATTCTAACTATTGATATTGGATTTTGAAAAATCCAAATATCCTAGGTCCATCAGTGAGTTTTCATCGAAACCCACTGATTCATCCTAGAAAACTCCTATTGCAACATAATTCATAATCATTAAAAGTTTGGACACCAAAAATACCATCTCCTAACTTAACTTAACTATTGATATTGGATTTTGAGAAATCCAAATATCTTAGGTCTATCAGTGGGTTTTGGTGAAAACTCACTGATAGATCAAAAAATCTTCTATTGCAACATAATTTATAATCATTAGAAGTTTGGACAACAAAAATACCATCTCCTAGCTCAATTCTAACTATTGATATTGGATTTTGAAAAATTCAAATATCCTAGGTCCATCAGTGAGTTTTGGTGAAAACTCACTGATATACCTAAAAATCTCCTATTGCAACATAATTTATAATCATTAGAAGTTTGGACAACAAAAATACCATCTCCTAGCACAACTCTAACTATTGATATTGGATTTTGAAAAATCCAAATATCCTAGGTCCATCAGTGAGTTTTGGTGAAAACTCACTGATAGACCTAAAAATCTCCTATTGCAACATAATTTATAATCATTAGAAGTTTGGACACCAAAAATATCATCTCTTTGCTCAACTCTAACTATTGATATTGGATTTTGAGAAATCCAAATATCTTAAGTCCATCAGTGGGTTTTAGTGAAAACTCACTGATAGACCTAAAAAAATCCTATTGCAACATAATTTATAATCATTAGAAGTTTGGACACCAAAATACCATCTCCTAGCTCAACTCTAACTATTGATATTGGATTTCGAAAAATCCAAATATCCTAGGTCCATCAGTGGGTTTCGGTGAAAACTCACTGATAGACCTAAAAATCTCCTATTGCTACATAATTTATAATTATTAGAAGTTTGGACCCCAAAAATATCATCTCCTAGCTCAACTCTAACTATTGATATTTGATTTTGAAAAATCCAAATATCCTAGGTCCATTAGTGGGGTTTGGTGAAAACTCACTGATAGACCTAGGATACATGAATTTCTCTATACTTGATATCTCTATTTAGAATTTACTTAGGAGATGTTATTTCTGATGTGCAAACTTAGTACCAATAATTTTCAGTTATTTCTCTAACCATATCATTTGACGCACAAAGATGTATAAATATGACTGCATCTTGGGCACAGTTAAAAGAATCCTCTCTTTCAACATGATTTCAAAAATTTAAAGAGATAATTTTTTATATTTGATTAATCTAAATTAATATAATAAAAAATATTTAATAAATATATTAATATATAAAAAAATCTATCAAAATACGTGATTTCAGATTCAAACGCAGAGCCTGAAGTCATCCTAGGAGGGCCTGAAGATAACTTCAGACCCTATAAATAATTAATTTAATAAATAATAATTAAATATAAAAAAATATTTTTAAAATAAATGATTTCAGTGCCCTTGGGCCTGAAGTCATCTGACTTCAAGCTCTCCTACCGTTTATTAAAAAGCCGAAACCTGAATGATTCTTCCAGCATTATGCGGTTGCTTAAGAATGATAGAGCAGTAAATGCTTAAGATGTACTGTCTAGTTATTCTACGTTATTTGGAAGATAAACATTAGGATTATTTATAAGAAGAAAAAATCTATTTTCAGATCAAACACTAAATATTTTGTTGGAAAAGAAAAAATTGATTTGTAACTCTCCAATGATCATGATTGCAATCATATGGTGGGAGGGCCTGAAGTCAGATGATTTCAGGACCAAAAATATCATCTTCTAGTTCAACTCTAATTAGAACTATTGATATTTTATTTAATTTACTTACATTTATCCAAGATTGTGTTCAGGCCCAAGGAGGGCATGAACACATATGAGTTCAGGCCCTCCTAGCGTGAATTCAGACCCTACGTTTTAATATGAAATTACGTGTTTTGATAGGTTTTTTTATATATTAATATATTTTTAAAATAGAAAAAAAATTTATATCAACGTCGAGCCTGAATCATCTAATTTCAGGCCCAACGTGGGTCTGAAATCAAAAATTTCAGACCCACGCTGGGCCCGAAATCTTTTGATTTCAGGCCCAGCATGGGCCTGAAATCAAACCACCTCTACCTCTGGACATGATGCTTGGCAACAATATTATGACTAAAACAGCAAGCAAACTCCAACAGATTCCACGTCATGTAATAAAATTTGGACCTCGACAAGTAGTTGAGAAGATAACTAATTTTAGCTATGTTGGCAACAAAACTAACAGGAGGAATTGACCTGAAGAAAAGGCTCGAGGCGAGCTGCTCTCCACAAGAACACATTTGAGTCTGGGATCACTTTCCCACTCGTCAAGGAAATTAGTGTACTTTAAGTCCATCTCTGCATTCCCGATAATATTGTGTTGCAAACCTCATCATTCATTGAAACTTCGATTAAACAACAACATAAGATATAGAATCACGAAATTCATTAGGGGCCTACAGCGCGCTGAATATTGTTGCCACGTTAGGCCTGAAGTCTTTTGATTTCAGGCCCAGTGGCCTTTTTATATTAATATATATATTAAATATTATTTAATATATTAATTTATATTAATCAAATATAAAAAATGGTCTTTGTATATTTTTGAAATCACGTTGGATGAGATATTTTTTTAATTGAAATATTTTTTTCGGTTTTTACCTTATGTTTTTTATCCGATTCCATAATATATTATTTTAAAATAAAAAGTCTGAAAAAACATATTCAGATGTCTCGGAATTCGTTACTGAGAAAGAGAAAGAAAAAGAGAAAGACTTACAGTACTTGGCAGGGGGTATAAGTGGAAGTTTACTAAAATAAGTGCGCTATTTGATAATAATAAAATCATGGTACACCTTTTGATAAATATTAATTTTTGAATACGTTCTTTGGTAAAAAAACCGATTCTTCTAACAATATTCCTCGAGAATACCCATCTCATCCCTCTGTTATTTTTTGTTTTTTTTTCTAACGTGTGATCATCAAAAGAATGACTCCTGTTTCTGAAATAATTCAAATGCTTGACTTTATGACTAACTTTAATAAGTAATAGCTGTGGATTAGCAACTATGCAAAAAAAAAAAAATATAGAGAAAGAAAATAATTCCCTCCTAATCAGGATTAGAAGAATTGGATGTTCAATTCGAAAAAGGAGAAGAAGGGATTTTTTAAATCTGATTAAATAATCAGATATGAAATTTTTGAATTTGGATATAAAGATAAGTCGGTTAAATTCTTATACATATCCGATTCAAATATGCAATTAAATTATTAATATAACTAGAGTTAGAGTTGATGTTATTTTTATAGGATAAATAGTGTCGAGATAAATTATTTTTAATATTTTTTTATGATGTTTAATTTGTAAATTTTTATTTTTAATTTTTTAATTAATTTTTTAAGAATTTAATAAATACCGATCGCTTTATCGAAATAATTTAATTTTGAAAAAAATATAATGATAGGCGGTAATTCAAATTTAGATAGGATATGAATATTCGATCATTCGATTCAATGGATATGAGGATGAAGATGTATAAGTTGAATATTTGATATCTTGATGATGGAATGAAGATGAATATAATAAATAAGAATAAAAATAGAGGATATTGAATCCAATCTAAATCTCACCCCTCCCAAAGCCTCTCAAATGGTTAAAACTCTAAATGAGATTTTTTTTAAAATTTTTAATATGCTACATTAAAAACATAAAAATCTATTGCTCCCTCCACAATAAAAAAAAGAAAACCACCCTACAAATCTAAAATTTTATTGTTAATTGATTAGTGACCTCACCTACATAATTAATTTCAAGAGAAAAAATAGTTTTGCATTTTCACTAGTATTCATAAATTAAACACTTTGAACCTTCAGCTCGCAACGATTCAAATTTTTAATTCAATTTTTAGTTTCACAAACCTGTGTAAGAATCTTGTATTGGAAATGTCCGTTTCGGGACCAGTTGAGTTAATTATTAGGAGACAGATATTATTACAATGAATAAGATTCGAATCTCAATAAAGTCCACATTTTACTGCAATTAGAAATGCTCTAACAAATTTGTTGCGTCTCATATGCCACGTTACAACAGAGAGACTGCATTTACCCAGCACCAGCCAATGCGGCCATTAAGTGTGCACGTTGTTTCAGGAAACAAGTGGAGCGCACTTTGCCCCCTCCTAGTGATCCTGCATGGTCGGTCACTTGGCTTAGAACAATACACGTACTGCCTCATCTTAAAAGCAATGCTAATTTCTCCATCATCTTAACCACATTGTTTGTTTGTGTATCTTTAGGTAGGCAAGAAAACAAAGACAGCATTGTGTAGAATCCAGTAGCATTTTCAGCTCGCCAGTAGCAACAAAATCATAAAAGCAATGCTGCTAAAGCACACAAGGTCAGGCGACATTATATGTCCAATCAAGGCATGAAGAACAACAAAACAGAGCCATAGCTTTCACCAGAGCTACAGTCTTACCAAAATGATGTAAGGGAGAAATAGCTGATTGGTTCATGCTTCCAAAGCTAACAATTTGTCTTGATATGCTACTAGAATTCAATATGGTGTGCCGTGGCCGCACCTCCCTTCTAGTGGTTCCTGGAGCTATAGTCTTTGCTTCTCATCATCCGAGTTGTCTCTAAGCATGCACGCCGACATGCGTCAGCGAACGTTAGTGATGGTCGATGTTACCCCTCTGATGGTCAAATCAACGTTGGGCTGATGAATGAGAAAAGAGAGAATGAGAGCTCATGTGTGCACATGAAAGTGCTTACCTTCACCTACCCCTTTTATACCGGCGAATGTTGTCGTCCACATGGGTTGTCACGTCTGTTGGAAATGTGAATGGAAAAGAGATGGAAAGAAAAAGGAAATTTTTATTGTGAATAGAATTTTAGCCCCACATTAAAAGTTTCATGACGTATTGGTTAGTTTATATTGATTCACAAGCATCAATCTTTTGAACAAATGCACAAGGAGAAGCTTTCTCTTATGCTTGGGCCTGCATGGGTGCAAATTCATGTCTCAGATTGTACTGAACCAAGTTTACTCATGTGCAAACATGAGCTGTGAGGAAGACGAATATGCATGTTTTAAGGAAACTAATGTAGGATCGAAAGTAAGGAGAGAAGGGGGTGAATCTCATTTTTAAAACTTTTCTTTTCATCTTTTAAAATCTTTTCAACTCTGAGTGCACAACGGAAAAAACAAAATATAGTGAAAAGTAGGACTACTTTTTTTTTACTTGGTTCGTAGCCCCGTGACTACTACTCCAAGGCCCACGATCGATTAGATCATTTCAATTGGACAATCCACTAAAATCTCTCCCGAAAAACCTTCGAACAAAGATATCGAATACAAAAATGCGAAAGTGCAACACTCTACATTTGTAGCTCGATGTAGTTTCGGTTCTTGCCATAGGAGCTCGCTCGATCATAGATTTGGGGTAGCAAGGACGCAACACGGTAGTAGCATGGAGATGACATAACCAATCGACTTGAAACTTGGAGTAGGGTTGATATAGAGTGTTGTGCTGAAGACTCCTTATATACTGCAATAGGGGCACCTCGATTCACATCGGACGCCTCCATGAACTCTTATCCGATCCCAAAACTTTGGCATCTATTCTTTTTGGGTGCCTTCACTGAACTGAGGGCGCCTCCGACTCTTCAACATAAGGCGCCTCTGGCAACCCTAGGCGCCTCTGGCTCTTCAACATGAGGTGCCTCTATCAACCCTAGATGCCTCCAGTGCTGAAATTTATCGTCACATCTTATCTGCCCCTGAGGTTCTTCAGTCGTGTGAGACACCTCTAGTGCTTCACTTGAGAGTGCCCTTGATAACTTGAGGCTCCTCGAGTACTATTCATCTCAGTTTAATTTTTCCCTTCAAGCTTCAGCAAAACATGCTAGTGCAAATAACAAAATTATCTACAAAATAGAGTTATCATAGATGCATGAATCCCCCACCATTTACTAGCCAATGATCTGGACCACAATCCTATTTGGACATTCTCTGGTCCTCTTCTTAGTGTCTTATCAACCTGATTACTAAGACTTTCCTACAACACTGAGTTGACATAATAGATATAAAATAGTAATATAGTATTAGTAGCATTCAAGATTTGTTGGTTCAATCGACCGCACCTTTAGGTCACATTTGCTTGGAGTTCACCATCAAGACTTTTGATTACCTAGGGTTAACTACCCCTAGGTTTTTCGTTTGCTTAAAATTCACTCCTCCAAAACTTTCCTTGCCTAACCTCCGGTTTGGACTTGTCACTCGGTAGACTTCTCACCCTCTAATCACTAGGTAGACCCTCACCCTTGCCAAATCTCCAGTTAAGACTTCCCACGCCTAACTTTTAGTTAGGACTAGTCACTCAGTAGATGATAAGCATGAAGTGTATAGGATTTTCATCATGATTTCAAGTTATTTTTAACCTACATTACATACATAGATTCTATTTTATTCTTACTTTCTTCTTCATTTTTTATGTTTTACTACTCTTGGATACTGCTCTCGTGTATTTTTGTTAACAGGGGCATGAATTGGAGTGAAATTGGAATTAAAGATCAAGATTGGAAAGCTCCACACCTAGGCAAGGGTGCCCGTGTTAGTCAGGATGGGCTGTACCCCGCTCTGTGATCAAGTCAGAGAGCCCCTGCCTCGCTACATGAGCTGTGCCCCATTCAGCCTTCTCCACATGGCTGCCCGTGCCTACCAGCATAGGTCGTACTCCTTACAAAGACCACACCACAATGGCCAGTGTGGCACGGGTCGTGTCGCACCAGATCTAAAGCCACCACGCTCGACACCACCACCCGTGCCTAGCAGTATAGCTCGTGTTGGACATCTATTTTCTACACTATAAAAGGAGATTCACCTATTGATTTAGGATCTCGATTTGGGGTGTCCAAGGACCCCCAAGGAGGCTAGAGGAGATAATCCAAAGGTGTTCTAGGGCAATCTATGTATCAAGGGAAGATCCGGAGTGACTAGGAGGAAGATTCATCATCATGCCTAAGCTTTTCTCATCTCTTTCTGAAGTTCTGGATTGGTATTTGAACTTTGTGATTTTAATGATGTTTGGTGATTGTAACCCTCATTTATGGAATAATTTCAGGATTCTAGGATTAGGGAGTAACATATATGTGATGTAGATACTATTCCATTGATTTAAACATGTTTGCCTTTCTTATTTCTGCGATGTGTTGGATTGTGGCTCAGATCAACCGTGTTAGTACGATCTCAATGCCAATAGCACAAAATTCATATCTCACGAGGATTCAGGGATGAACCAAATGGAGAATCTAATCATTTGACCCATAGAAAACTGAGACGCGGAGAGTCGGACACGAAAGTATAACCCGATATATCGTGAGGAACCCTACGCCGTCATAGTGTTTAATGGATCAAGCTTAATTTGTCATCACATAGTAGGAAAAGTGGTTGATTATGAGTCGTGGGATCTTGTCCCCTCTAGGTTATGATCTCTAGTTATGATCCTTCCAAAATTAGGAAATGATTAAGATTGGTACCCAGATGTAGAACTAAAAGTTCACACCGATTACATAGGATGGTCTACCTACTCAAGCTAATATTTATGAGAAGAATTCAAACATAGATCAAGTGTTTTCTAGCATATAGATGAAATCAAAGTCCTAGGATCTCGTTCTCTGATTGTCTTCCTGCTACTTCCTTTGATTGATACTATCTTATCTATCTTTCTCTGATTTCTCACCTGATCAGTCTTTACCTTCCACATATGATCTCTCTGCCTTCTTACTTTGATCACACTTTGCCTTCCTATTGTGATCTCTTTGCTCTCCATCTATTCCTAGATTTTTTGATTCTCGATAACCCAAAACCTCTGATTCGTCTAGACAGTTAAGTTTCATTAGTAAGTTAGTATTTGATCATCAGTCCCTATAGATTCAATCTTTTTATTACTTAATGATACTACCATGTACTTAAGGTTAGCATGCATCAAGTTTTTGGCGTTGTTACCGGGGACTGGTTTAGATTAATATTACATGAATTTCAGATTAATTGAATTAGACTATTTCTTTTATTATTATTTGTTTTTATTGTGTATTTGCTTGAATTTGTCTTATTCTGTCCCTCTTCTTCTTTTTAGGGAGGATCAAATTTGGTTTGAAAAATTATTAAGTGGAAGCCATGAGGGTAGGCAACAACCCCAGACTTCTCAAAGATTTCTCTGCACCCTTATCTCAAGCATTGATATCTTGTGTTGCCATACCCTTAGTCGAAGCCAACTACTTTGAATTAAAACTAGAGTTGATTTGTATTATTCAGCAACAACAATTTCGGGGTGCACCCTCGAAGGACTCGTACCGGCATTTGGATCACTTTGTGTCCTGTTGTAATACAATAAAGCGGAATGACATTTTTGAAGATGCAATAAGATTAATGAGATTCAATATTTCCTTAACCAACAAGGCAAGTGGTTAGTTGTACTCACTTCCATCAGGGCCCATCATGACATGAGGACATATGGATAAGTGCTTTCTAAATAATATTTCTCACCGAATATGGTAGCGAAATTGAGGAGTCAAATCACCAACTTCAAACAGGTAGAAGGGAAATCATTGGTTACAGCTTGGGAAAGACTCAAGGGATTGTTAATACAGTGCCCTCATCACGTCTTAGAGGGGTGGTTTATAATCCATCTATTCTATGTGGCAATCTTTGAGATATCCAAGGCTTCACTAGATTTGGCGGCAGGAAATCATTGGTTACAGCTTAGGAAAGACTCAAGGGATTGTTAATACAGTGCCCTCATCACGTCTTAGAGGGGTGGTTTATAATCCATCTATTCTGTGTGGCAATCTTTGAGATATCCAAGGCTTCACTAGATTTGGCGGTAGGAGGTTCATTGATAAAGAAGAATGTGGAGGAAGTCTATTCATTTATAGAGGAAGTGACCTCCAATGTAAGCTTGTGGGGAACATGTCGAGGAGAGAAGCCCTCTCATGGGGAAGAAAGAAATATGGAGACCACTGTGTAGAGTGCAATCATGCACAAGATGGACCTAGCTGAAAATGTAGAGCAGTTAAGGACAAATGCCGAGGCTATGGACCACGATATTAACGAAGAAAGATAAAGAGTTGGGAGATCAATGTCTTAGGAGATAGGGCATCAGTTAGACTATTTAAATTAACGTCGCGCTCAACCCGAAATGATGTTGGGTGAATTAGATCACTGTAAAAGTAAAGTTCCAAAGTTGGGAGAGAAAATTCATGCCAGAACAACTTCACAGGATGGGAGGACACTATTGCAAAGTTTATGTAAAATTCCGAAAAGATGTGTTGTCCCTAAAGGGAGAATTTAAGGAACAAAGAGTTGTGGTATTGTCTAATGAATATAGTGCTCTAATACGGGATGGGGTAACTCTTAGTGTCACGCCCCGAGACCCAGGAGCCGCTGTTCCAATAGAAAATCGGACAGCACCTCCCCTGTCCGGCGGACAATTTACACAAACACGCAGATACATATATCACGCACAATATATATATAACACAACCACGCAGTTTAAAGGGCCTTAGGCCTCCAATTCACACATATATAACTGGTATATAACTATAACCGTCGTAAAAATCAAAATCCGAACTCACCTGAGCTGCCAGGGGGCAGGAACAAAACCAAAACCAAACGAAGTCCAACATAGGACTCAAAAGTACAATACTATCGAATTAAACCTGAATACATGTTCGAAACACCACAACGGAAGCATAGGAAATACTACAGGGTTCATAAGCCAAACAAAACATAAAATAAACCATACGGAGCTCCTCTGGAGCTGGGGACTGGCTGCTAGGGCTCTCCTGGCAGGCATCAACCTGAAATAAAATGTATGGCAACGGGGTGAGTCCATAGCTCAGCGAATACCCAACAGATATGCATAGAAAGTTATACCAACAATAAGGGTTCAGCTAATACAGTCTCATATCCACAGTAGGGAACGACTGGAACTGAAAATACTGGGTAGGTACATACCTGAATCCATCTAACCTGTACAGAGGGTAAGAAATACCAGTGGAATACCAATAGACATATAAGAACAGGTAACAAGTCTCCAGAATATGCAATGTCAAACAAGTGCAGCAAATAAGTGCAGCAAACAATGCACGATGCAAAATATGCACATGGTGCAATGCCATGGTCACCCCCTAACTCCAGTCAAGCCACCGAGACAGGCGATACTGTGTCGGCCGAGTGGGTAGAGCTGTGACACTGTACACACTCTGCCATCACTGCTCCTGAGTGACCGAGTGGACAGGATGCTGTCGGGGGACCGCCCCCCTACCCCATGTATATATGAGGGAGCGTCGCTCTCATCTCCTCTGGTCTATGGGAAGAGAAGGGATCTCCGCCTGCTACCACGCTCCGAAGCCACTACCCCTGAGCGGTCGAGCGGAGCAGTACAGAGCAAATGCACACATCCTACGGTATCCACTAACCCATGAGTGGCCGTGTGCGCATATCATGTACCGGAAGACGATAGGCTCAACCACAAGGGAGTCGCTGATCGCCGGCATGCAACAATGCAAGGATGGTGTATGATAGATACCCATACCTCCCTCCCAAGTCCTCAGTATACTAGGTCTCAGTCTGAAATCCTATAACCGGAAATACAGGTAACCTACAAGGTATACTGGCCGAAAACTACAGATCCCTCAAGGTCAAAGGTAGGAGATACATCACGATCTCTAAGCATACATAAAGATATGATACTACCTGATACTGTATGGAACTAACAGCATAATAACTCAGGGATAAACCACAGGTATCCAGGACAGGCATAATAAACAGGGATAACCAATAAGTATCCAGATCAGGTATAATAAATAGGAATAACCAACGTGTATCTAGATCAGGTAAAATAAACAGGAATAACCAACGAGTATCCAGATCAGGTAAAATAAACAGGGATAGCGTATAATCTTACTGCTATCTATAACAGTCTATGCATAACAAAACGACAATATCGTAAGAGATAAGTCAAGGGTACCCGCCTCCAAGTATGAAGTCTGTAATACGTAGAGAACCTCCCGTCTGATACTTTGCAATAATAAACTCAATCAATGTCCTGTATCAAAGGATATATTTTTTTTTAGCTACATTAATATAAAATCTATAGCTAAACGAGCTGTCTTAATTAATTAGGATTGTCCTAATTATCCCGTTTCATTTAATTTCCTAATTAAATGATTAGATTCCTAATTACCTCGCATAATTAGGATTACATTCATTTTAGGTTTACTTTGAACTCAAATTCACGACTAAGTTATTAGGTTTAAATCTCTTATTAAACCTAATCTCTATCCAAATCCAATTTCTGAAATAACTCAGATAATTACTTATTGTTCCAAATGGACAACAATAGCCACAACTAGCAAATCCCATACTTGTCACGGATCAAATCAAAATCCGAAGGCACAACAGTTTTCCAATCCTGAAGAACAACAACCTATTCCACACACCGGTCCGTGAATCCAATCCCGAATAGAAATCCAAGGATACTAATATCATCATCCATTAATCCATTACAGATTCAGCTCAAGAAGCTAAACAAATCAACTCGTCCCTTACCTTACGATCGTCAATCAGGATTCCAATCTCCGCCACGCACGGATTAAAGGAAAAGAAGAAGAACCAACAAGCTTCAGATCCGAGACTGAGCTAACCCTCAATGTTTGAGGTAGGGATTCAGTTCAACTTAGATTCCATCCTCAGATTCCCATCCTGCCCAAAGAGATCTAATGTAAGGTTTATGAAACCAATCAAACTATCAATGATACTTTACTGAATCCATAAACATAACCCCTCACCTGACAGTAGCCGACATCCACCTTCCCTGCTCCAAATCCGACGACACCACACTAGGAGAAAAGAGATTGGTTGAGATCAACCCCTTTGCTACGATTAGGGCTTACAACGAACGGAAGGAGTTGCCGCTGGGTTGCGGGCTGGGTTCGCAGAGAAGAGATGAGGAGGATGAGCTTCTCTTACGGCTAGGTCACTCAAGGAGGAGAGGAAGGAAATCGGGTCGGCGTCGGCCGGGGCTAGGCTGCACTGCGCTAGGGCACGCGGAGGGGAGAAAAGTCGGGCGTCGGCGCTGCGGGCTTCGCACGCGAGAGGGGAAGAAGGAGCGATCGGGCTGTGGAGAGAAATGCGGCTGTGATCGGGCCGAATGGAATTAGGTTAGGCATTTAAGTGTGGCATTTTGCAATTTAGTCCAGCCACTTTCCATCTAATTGCAAGATCACCCCTAGGGTCTTAATTTCATTTCATCTTAGTCCTTGTGACATTAGTTCTATTACATTTTGATCCCTAAATTTGTGTTCAAGGACTCAGAAGCCTCGGAACTCTAGGAAATTTTCCCGAAAAATTTTCCAGGGTGAGATAAACGTGTCGGAATTTTACATCCTTCCCCACTAATAAAAATTTGGTCCCCAAATTTCGTTTATCACCCACAACAGGTACTAACAGCACATAGCTAGTAATATGCTGAACAAAATCTAACCATATATGCTAACCCCTATATCGTATAACTGCTATACGAAAGCTAACCCTAAGTTTCCGAGTAGGGTAACGTCCTACTGAAACCAGTGGTCTCCCCTGACCATTGATCAATAACCCACATCTCTCCAAACCGTAGGGCCACCCTAGATCCCCTCTATAAGCATCTGTACTAAGCATAAAGAGGAACTGATTCCAAGTATCTCTATTTTAATTGACAAGTAAATAAACGAACATCATACCGCGAAAAGTCGCTCCTTGGGTCTGCGGTGCCTCCTCTCTGGTGGTCGCATACGCTCGTCCCGTCTCCGGCGGTGGGGGTGGTACTGCCGAGTACTGCGGTGGCTGTGGCACCGCCAGGTACTGCTGCGGCTGTGGCGGTGGCTGATACTGTGGCTGTGGCTGATACGGTGGATAATGCTGATACGGAGGCGCAGTCTGATGCTGAGACCCTGAAGTAGTCAAGGGTGACACTGATGGGGTGCTGGAGTGCTCATATCCATACATACCATAAACAGCTGCTGGGGGAGCGGTCCGCGGCTGACGGAAAGGAGGCTGAGTCGTATGTCCTCCCCCCTGAGATCCTGGCTGACTCGAAGGTACACTCTGTCCCGTAACTCCCGTACTCTCATGTTGTGCCTTCAGCGCACAATCTCGACTCAGATGTCCCGGTAGCTTGCAGTAGTAGCAAATAGGATGCTCTAGCGGACAATCTCCCCTACTATGCTGTCGAGAACCACACTGTACACAGTGCGATCTATCAGTAGACTGCTCTCGACTCTGCTGATAAGACTGGTTGTACCCTCCTATAGTACGTCTAGACCTCTGAGGCCGCAATGATGTCTCAGAAGTGCTCTGAGCTGCCTGACTTTGACTGCCCCGCTTCTGTCCCGAGGTCTGCTGTGGCGGAGTCTGAGAAGAACCCTGAGCTGACTCTTTTCCCTTTTTCTTCTCCGCGTTCACCTCCTGCTGAGTCATCTCAATCAAAAGGGCTCTCTCCAAAGCCTCACAGTAAGATGCAGTACTAAATCCGGCAACCTTGAGTCTGATATACGCAGCTAGTCCTCGAGTAAAGTGGATCATCCGTGATCTATCCTGGGTAACCAGCTCGGGGCAGAATTCAGCTAACCGGTCGAATTCTGCGCTATACTCCATAACCGTGCGAGTCCCCTGCTGCAGAGTCAGGAACTCCTGTCGCTGAGTCATCTGATAGGATATCGGAATGTAATGGCTCTCGAATGCTTCTCTGAAGACGGCCCATGTGAGATGCTGCTCTCCAATGATCGTGCGCCGCGAGGCCCACCAGGTAACCGCCTCGCCTCGTAAATGGTATGCGGCTAGCGCCGCCTTCTCCCACTCGGAGCAAGCCATGTAATCAAACGTACCCTCCAAAGTCTCCAACCAGTCACGGGCAGCCCTAGGATCAGCTCCTCCGTGGAATAATGTGAATCGGCCTTTCACCGACTCTGCTAGTGCGGGTATCCGTGCTCGGGCTCTGGCACACTCTGCCGGAGTAGTAGGGGGTACCAGCGGAGCTGCATAAGGTGCTATGCCAAGAACAGTAGATGGAACTGTGAAAAATCCTGGAACAGGGGCCGAATAAGCTGATGGAGCTGGGGCCACTGGTGGGGCCGAATAAGCTGCTGGAGCAGGAACCGCTGAGGGAGCCGCAGAAACTCCCGTGAAAGGTACTGAGGGGTAGCTAACCGTAGGCATCGCCGGGGGAGTAGGTACTGCTGGGGGTGCCGCGGAAGCTCCCGCAAATGGTACAGATGAAGGCACCGAAGGGTAGACAACGATGGGCACCACTGGAGGTGTAGGTACTGCTGGGTACGCCGTGGGTGGTGCTGACAGAGGTACGATCGGGTACGGAACTGCTGGCACCGATGCAGGTGTAGCAACTGGTATCGCAGATGGTCCCGCTGAGTAAGCAGTAGCAGGCACCGGTGCTGATACTGTAGGAATCAACGGTGTAGCAGTCACGGGTGGTACGGTCGGAACCGCTGACAGCAGTGGAGATGGGGGTCTCGGAACAACCGGAGGAGTCTGTCCCTGACTGACTGGCCCCGTCTCCGTCGGTCTCTCGGGTGACCTGGTCACCGGAGACCCAATAGTAGACTTACGTGGCCGTCCTCGACCACGTCCCGGTGCGGGGGCACGTCCGCGCCTAGTCATACCTGTTACAATATTAACCATTGGTTACTAAGGATATAGTCACTAACCTTATCAGATCATACATTTGATGCCCGGAGATGTCCCGTCGCCGCCAAGTCCCATGGTCCACGTCACGCCGTGAAACGACTCCGAAAATCCGAAATGTACTCGGGTAGACTCATCCAACCCGAGCTCCGACACCTACCGAGTAGGTATCAGATTTAACTCCGACAAATCACGAATCGATGGTATCCCACATCCTGGGCTGGATACCAAAAATAAATTGGTATCAGATAAACACCGAAAAATCCGAAAACACGTAGGCATCGAAACCTACGCTCTGATACCAAAATAAATTGTCACGCCCCGAGACCCAGGAGCCGCTGTTCCAATAGAAAATCGGACAGCACCTCCCCTGTCCGGCGGACAATTTACACAAACACGCAGATACATATATCACGCACAATATATATATAACACAACCACGCAGTTTAAAGGGCCTCAGGCCTCCAATTCACACATATATAACTGGTATATAACTATAACCGTCGTAAAAATCAAAATCCGAACTCACCTGAGCTGCCAGGGGGCAGGAACAAAACCAAAACCAAACGAAGTCCAACATAGGACTCAAAAGTACAATACTATCGAATTAAACCTGAATACATGTTCGAAACACCACAACGGAAGCATAGGAAATACTACAGGGTTCATAAGCCAAACAAAACATAAAATAAACCATACGGAGCTCCTCTGGAGCTGGGGACTGGCTGCTAGGGCTCTCCTGGCAGGCATCAACCTGAAATAAAATGTATGGCAACGGGGTGAGTCCATAGCTCAGCGAATACCCAACAGATATGCATAGAAAGTTATACCAACAATAAGGGTTCAGCTAATACAGTCTCATATCCACAGTAGGGAACGACTGGAACTGAAAATACTGGGTAGGTACATACCTGAATCCATCTAACCTGTACAGAGGGTAAGAAATACCAGTGGAATACCAATAGACATATAAGAACAGGTAACAAGTCTCCAGAATATGCAATGTCAAACAAGTGCAGCAAATAAGTGCAGCAAACAATGCACGATGCAAAATATGCACATGGTGCAATGCCATGGTCACCCCCTAACTCCAGTCAAGCCACCGAGACAGGCGATACTGTGTCGGCCGAGTGGGTAGAGCTGTGACACTGTACACACTCTGCCATCACTGCTCCTGAGTGACCGAGTGGACAGGATGCTGTCGGGGGACCGCCCCCCTACCCCATGTATATATGAGGGAGCGTCGCTCTCATCTCCTCTGGTCTATGGGAAGAGAAGGGATCTCCGCCTGCTACCACGCTCCGAAGCCACTACCCCTGAGCGGTCGAGCGGAGCAGTACAGAGCAAATGCACACATCCTACGGTATCCACTAACCCATGAGTGGCCGTGTGCGCATATCATGTACCGGAAGACGATAGGCTCAACCACAAGGGAGTCGCTGATCGCCGGCATGCAACAATGCAAGGATGGTGTATGATAGATACCCATACCTCCCTCCCAAGTCCTCAGTATACTAGGTCTCAGTTTGAAATCCTATAACCGGAAATACAGGTAACCTACAAGGTATACTGGCCGAAAACTACAGATCCCTCAAGGTCAAAGGTAGGAGATACATCACGATCTCTAAGCATACATAAAGATATGATACTACCTGATACTGTATGGAACTAACAGCATAATAACTCAGGGATAAACCACAGGTATCCAGGACAGGCATAATAAACAGGGATAACCAATAAGTATCCAGATCAGGTATAATAAACAGGAATAACCAACGTGTATCTAGATCAGGTAAAATAAACAGGAATAACCAACGAGTATCCAGATCAGGTAAAATAAACAGGGATAGCGTATAATCTTACTGCTATCTATAACAGTCTATGCATAACAAAACGACAATATCGTAAGAGATAAGTCAAGGGTACCCGCCTCCAAGTATGAAGTCTGTAATACGTAGAGAACCTCCCGTCTGATACTTTGCAATAATAAACTCAATCAATGTCCTGTATCAAAGGATATATTTTTTTTTTAGCTACATTAATATAAAATCTATAGCTAAACGAGCTGTCTTAATTAATTAGGATTGTCCTAATTATCCCGTTTCATTTAATTTCCTAATTAAATGATTAGATTCCTAATTACCTCGCATAATTAGGATTACATTCATTTTAGGTTTACTTTGAACTCAAATTCACGACTAAGTTATTAGGTTTAAATCTCTTATTAAACCTAATCTCTATCCAAATCCAATTTCTGAAATAACTCAGATAATTACTTATTGTTCCAAATGGACAACAATAGCCACAACTAGCAAATCCCATACTTGTCACGGATCAAATCAAAATCCGAAGGCACAACAGTTTTCCAATCCTGAAGAACAACAACCTATTCCACACACCGGTCCGTGAATCCAATCCCGAATAGAAATCCAAGGATACTAATATCATCATCCATTAATCCATTACAGATTCAGCTCAAGAAGCTAAACAAATCAACTCGTCCCTTACCTTACGATCGTCAATCAGGATTCCAATCTCCGCCACGCACGGATTAAAGGAAAAGAAGAAGAACCAACAAGCTTCAGATCCGAGACTGAGCTAACCCTCAATGTTTGAGGTAGGGATTCAGTTCAACTTAGATTCCATCCTCAGATTCCCATCCTGCCCAAAGAGATCTAATGTAAGGTTTATGAAACCAATCAAACTATCAATGATACTTTACTGAATCCATAAACATAACCCCTCACCTGACAGTAGCCGACATCCACCTTCCCTGCTCCAAATCCGACGACACCACACTAGGAGAAAAGAGATTGGTTGAGATCAACCCCTTTGCTACGATTAGGGCTTGCAACGAACGGAAGGAGTTGCCGCTGGGTTGCGGGCTGGGTTCGCAGAGAAGAGATGAGGAGGATGAGCTTCTCTTACGGCTAGGTCACTCAAGGAGGAGAGGAAGGAAATCGGGTCGGCGTCGGCCGGGGCTAGGCTGCACTGCGCTAGGGCACGCGGAGGGGAGAAAAGTCGGGCGTCGGCGCTGCGGGCTTCGCACGCGAGAGGGGAAGAAGGAGCGATCGGGCTGTGGAGAGAAATGCGGCTGTGATCGGGCCGAATGGAATTAGGTTAGGCATTTAAGTGTGGCATTTTGCAATTTAGTCCAGCCACTTTCCATCTAATTGCAAGATCACCCCTAGGGTCTTAATTTCATTTCATCTTAGTCCTTGTGACATTAGTTCTATTACATTTTGATCCCTAAATTTGTGTTCAAGGACTCGGAAGCCTCAGAACTCTAGGAAATTTTCCCGAAAAATTTTCCAGGGTGAGATAAACGTGTCGGAATTTTACACTTAGGTTACAAGATCCAGAGAGCTTTTCAATACCATACTCTATTGGTGACACTTATATTGATGGAGCTATTTATGATTTGGGATCGAGTGTGAGCCTTATGACATACTCATTGCCCAGAAGAATTGGACTAAGAGAGTTGAAGCCTACGGATGTGTCTTTATAGCTTATGGATCACTTGATTCGGTATCCCTTAGGAATAATAGAGGATGTACCAGTAAAGATCAGAAGGCACGTAGTATCTGTTGGACCTTGGATGGCTAGAGAGGGGGGGGGGGGTGAATATAGCCAGACACTCAAATAAGCCCCTCTTAAAAACTTCTTTCTGTGATCAAAGTTAGCAGCGGAAACAAAATACAACAGAAAGAACAAAACAGAGAAAGGAATCAAACCGACGCTAACACAGTGATATACAAGGTTCGGGGATAACTTGCTCCTACTTCTTGGCGTGCCCGTAAGGTGGGTGATCCCTTGATTGTCGGCAGATCAAGCCCCATGTGAACCCTGGATAGTAATAGCCTCCTTCTCGGTGGAGAAACCTCTCCACAGATCTCACAGATGATTAAACTTCAGTATAGGAGATCACACAAGAAGGAACGCTCACAAGAAAGTCTCAAGCAGGAGCACTCAAGCACAAAGCAGCAGAGAGCACAAGCACAAGCACAACCTAGCCAAAACTTTCCAAGTTTCCTGTCTGTTCACCCTTGTCCCGCTCCTCTTCTTCCAGCTTTGCCTTAAGCTTCCGCTCTCATCACCAGGCTCTCCATCAGCATCCACTGAGCCATAGCCTGGCCCCCTGACACCCTGAGCACTCAGTCCACTGAAGACCCTCTCCAGCTGAGCATCCGTCAGTTGCCAGCCGCACGCCAGAAGCCGTTGAGACCCGTGAAGAGAAAACATCCAAACCTGACGTGAAGAAAGTCTCCAGTTGACCCTCCACCTTTGTTTGGGTCATCTTCCATTACCTACAAGCTCATCAGACGCTTAGCAAAGCATATCAAAACATATCAGCAGTGTATCAGAGAATCGGCAGAGAAAATAAACGCGATCAGAGCGTCTGACAGTGCGTTTGAATTAAAGTAATCGGTCACCGGACCGATCAGGGCTATCCCAAACCGATCAGGCTCCAACCTGATCGGTCCCCAGTGAGAAACTTGGGATCGCAAGCTCATGTGATCGGTCACCCTGACCGGTCACCAGATCGGTCACCCTGACCGGTCACCAGATCGGTCATCAAACCGATTCGGAAATCAGCTTGCCACAATCCCGCCCGGAATCCACTGGCTGATCGGTCACCAGACCGATCAGGCTGATACCAGACCGATCAGGCTCTAGTAGCTTCTCCCTGATCGGTCACCAGACCGATCAGGAGCCGGTCAGTAGGTTTGCCAAAGTTACTGGAAGCTCCCTGATCAGTCACCAGACCGATCAAAAATGGCTGGATCGGTCACCAGACCGATCCAAGAGGGAACTTCGTGCCAACTTCCCTGATCGGTCACCAGACCGATCCGAGAAAGGACAAACTCACTCTATGTCAAGAGAACCAGCCTCCGGCCCATCTCTGACTCGTGCTTGATCCATCGGACCAAGACTCCATGCCCAGTTTCACTCACCGGGACTTCAACCTAGCTTCCTAAGCTAGGACCTGGCTTCACTCACCAGGATTTCATCACCTAGCCCTCCAAGTTAGGACTTTTCACCCAACCCTCCAAGTTAGGACTTTTCACCTAGCCCTCCAAGCTAGGACTTTTCACCTAGCCCTCCAAGCTAGGACTTTTCACATAACCCTCCAAGTTGGGACTTTTCACCTAACCCTCCAAGTTAGGACTTTTCACTTAGCCCTCCAAGCTAGGACTTTTCACCCAACCCTCTAAGTTAGGACTTTTCACCTAGTCCCACTAGGTCTTTTCCACCTAGTCCCACTAGGTGTGCCTAGTCCCACTAGGTCTTTTCCACCTAGTCCCACTAGGTGTGCCTAGTCCCACTAGGTCTTTTCCACTTCACCTAGTCCCACTAGGTGTGCCTAGTCCCACTAGGACTTTTCCACCTAGTCCCACTAGGTGTGCCTAGTCTCACTAGGTGTGCCTAGTCCCACTAGGTCTTTTCCACTTCACCTAGTCCCACTAGGTGTGCCTAGTCCCACTAGGACTTATCCATGCCAGCGTACGATCTCCCAGATCCACCTGGACTTAATCTGAATTCATTCAACCAAACTTAAATCGTTGTCAATACCAAAACAACAATCGGGTCAGACTGCATCAAAAGTATCTGCGAACTTTATGATATCGGATAGGGAAGAGAATATACATGCCTCCTTAGTATTAGGGTGGACATTTATATCCACCGCCAAGTTATTAATGCTAAAAACTAGCAGCGCTCGTTAATGATCGGTGGAGAAAATGTTGAATTTGATTAATCAATGGCTATTCAACAACTTTCTAAAGTTGATACCTAGTGTAATGTGGAGGTATTGCACGCTATGCTTCAGGAAGCGATAAATGAAGAATTAAATGGTAAGGAAGGAGATCTTGACTTATCACAGAGTATGGACAAATAGTCTAATATATGCAACGAGGAAGAGAATGTCAAAAGCTCTTAATCAAGTGATGATGAGAAAGTACTGTGGGGATCGGTGTCGTCGATAGAGGGGGGGGTGAATATATACTTGTTAAAAATCTTGCAGACAGTGTGTCATAAACTTTGAGGTTCGTTCTATTCAGAGTTAGTAGCACAGCGGAAAATAGACAGAACGAAAAACCAAACAACAAAGTGCACATAGGTTTTTACTTGCTTCCCAACCCCCCAGGGTTAGTACATCCAAGGCCTAAGCATGGGAAATGCCTGTCCACTAATGACCTCCTTTTCGGACTTTCTAGAGGCAGAGAAACTCGTCTTACAGTGCACATTTTACAATCAAAATATTATGGAAAGTAAATGCAGAAAGTAAATGCAAACCAAACAAAATGACGAAGACTCGACCGATCTGGATCACCTGAAGTGCCACCCACTTTCCCCTGGAGCCTCCTTGGTGACAGAGCTTCATCTCTAGTGCTTTGTCGTCAATCAGAATGCTTAGAATGATGCCGTGAATCGTTTTCTAAGTTGAGGGGTCGAACCCCTTTATATAGTCTTTTGTTGGGTGCCTGTGTTGCAATGGGGCGCCTCACAAATCTCGGTCAAACGCCATCTTCACGTCGAGCTCGCAGCAGGGATGACATTTCCTTCCCAGGTGCCTCACAAGACTCAGACACCTATTAAGCTTCAGGCGCCTGACCCATACAGGGCACCTGGGTTACCTGACGCCTGACTTCATTCAGGTGCCTGGGAGACCCTTTTCCCAGATTTCATGTTTTGTGTTCTGCTCTCATATTTTGCCTCCAACTCCAGTTACCTGCAAGACCACAAAACACACAAAATTTCAAATAACCTTAGCCCTAGCTTGGTTCTGACTTCGAATTTCCCGCGAAACCCTAGGTCAAACCGACGCCTATGTTCCCTTCCCGGGGAACGCGCCTTTCGCCTACTCCTCTCAGAAGAAGGTTGCCACCCAACCCATCCGGTTGGACTTTTTCCCAACATCACTCATCAGGACTTTTGCCCAGGTTCACTCACCAGGACTTTGTTAGTAAGAGCCCTAGGGCCAATTATGTGATGATTGACTAGGAATATTTTGTATCATATTCTATCATTATTAAAGCCATGCTTGGTTATGATACTTACTGTATTTTGTGCCAAATAACTAAGTATAATAATGTTTTTGTGTAGTAGATTCTTATCTACATTATATCGATTGGTTGAATCGATAGTGAGATAATGTAGAGAACACTACACTAAATTATTCCTAGTTAAGCATTAATATTCAGGGACAATATTAATGCATGGAGACTAGCATGTAGGTCAATTGATGACTTATGCTCACAAGTCATGGATATGTGATATCAAGTTGACACATGGGTATACATTAGAAAATGTGTACTGAATTCAACCGCCATGAGAAAGTTTCATAGATTGTCATATGAGTGTCATAAACTTTCTCATGTGACTATCAGTGTGAATAGTCCTTAGACCTGAAGTCACTACGGTTCCCTACATAGGAGTTATGTACTTTGGTATCGTCAAACGTCACCCGTAACCCGTAACAGGGTGGACTATAAAGGCGATAACTGGGAATGTAATGAATTATGCAGAGGGATATGAGTGATGTAGATGGGATATATTCCTCCCATATGACGGGAGTGATATATGTGGGCCCCTTGATCGAGTAGGACTACTAAAATGCATGGTCATGCTCAAATGAGTCAATATGAGATATTGAGCTCATTTATTTGAGTGAGTCTACTCGAGGATCAAGAAACACATAGATTGATCGAGGATGACACTGTTTATGCCTCATTGGTCAATCTAGATATCGAGGTTAGAAGGACAAGTTCATACATTATCATAGTCACGGAGGTTTAGTCGGATCTCGACTGTTCTTGTTACTTGGGAAGCAATGATGCATTGCTAGATGCCACTCATTGCTTATGTGTCTAAAGCATTTAGGCGCATTGCCAACGTCACGAGAACCTATTGGGTCACACACTAAGGACATGATGCTTCGGGAGCCCGAGTTGGGAACTCGGGAGATCAGAGCCCGAGTTGGGAACTCGGGAGATCCGAGTTGGGAACTCGGGAGATCCGAGTTGGGAACTTAGGAGATCCGAGTTGGGAACTCGGGAGGTTAGTTCGGGAGCTCGACACTTGGCAGACTGGGCTAGGAGCTCTACAAACTGGGTTGGGAGCTCGGCACTCGGCAGACTGGGCTAGGAGCTCGACAGACTCGGTCGGGAGCTTGACTCTCAGAAGACTGAGCAAGGAGCTCGACAGACTGGGTCAGGAGCTCGGCACTCGGCAGACTGGGCTGGGAGCTCGGCAGACTGGGTCGGGAGCTCGGCACTCGAAAGACTGGGGTAGGAGCTCGACAGACTGGGGTAGGAGCTCGGCACTCGGCAAACTGAGCTGGGAGCTTGGTAGACTGGGTCAGGAGCATGACACTCGGCAGACTGGGCTGAGAGTTGGGCAGACTGGGTCGGGAGCTCGGCACTCGGCAGACTTGGTCGGGAGCTTGAGGACTTGCTCGGGAGACTTAGTCGGGAGACCTGATCGGAAGCTCGAGAGGCCCGGTCAAAATTTCATGTAAATTCATTAAAGTGTTTAATGAAGGAAAGAGAAAAGTCTCTCTTCATTGGATGAAGAGGAGGTGAAGAGTCACATGAAAAGATGTGCTCTTTATTGGTATTAATGAAGGGAAGTCAAAGAGACAAAAAACTCTTCATATTCGTGGGATGAATATGAAAGAGGTTCTAGTCATTTTGA
The DNA here is from genome assembly GCA_024364735.1 of Boesenbergia rotunda. Lineage (NCBI taxonomy): Eukaryota > Viridiplantae > Streptophyta > Magnoliopsida > Zingiberales > Zingiberaceae > Boesenbergia > Boesenbergia rotunda. Next base: position 131,199 of record JAGFNQ010002948.1, on the reverse strand, counting down.
ATGAAGTGAGTGTGCTTTTCTTTCTTCCCTTCCTCTCTTCTTCCTCTCCTCCCCCTTGGCCGAATCCCTTGTGGGTTCTTGGTGGTCTTGTGAACTACCTCAAGTTGCTAGCACAACTAAGGTAGTTCTCCCGAAGTTGAGAGATTGTGCCCGTGTGGATACGAATAGAGGCACGGACACTTGAACGTGTAAGAGATCCGGCGCATCTTGGACGAGCGGGATAAGCAAAGGGCACGCTCCAAAGGTATACACTTTAGATAGATCTATTAGATAGATGAAAATTGTTCAAGTTTTATTTCACATGGATCGCTCGAGGGTTCTTATTTCCGCTGCGTTTTTATGTTTTGGTGCTGGGAGAACCCAACAGACTTAGTGCCCAACATCACATACCAGGACTTCGGTGCCCAGCTTCACTCACTAGGACTTAGTGCCCAGCTTCACTTACCAGGACTTCGGTGCCCAACCCTCGGTCAGGACTTATTGCCCAATTCCTCGAATCAGGACCTCGTGCCCAGTCTGCGACCAGGACTTATTGCCCAACCCTCTGTCAAGTCTTTGGTGCCCAACCCTCGGCCAGGGCTTATTCCCTAATCCATGATCAAGACTTAGTGCCCAATTCTTTGAACCAGGACTAATTGCCTAGGTTAACTAGGACTTTGTTCACTATGGTACTGATTCTTGACTCACCCTTCCCTTGTTTAGTATATCACTAACTTAAGCATATTGTTAAACATTGAAACACTAGAGGAGGATATCACTGATGCATCTTGCACCAACAATCTCCCCTTTTTTGATGTTTGACAATATCTTAAGTTAGATTAGATTAAAGGGTTAAGTTACGATCCTTGGTATAAACTGGAAAAAATTGATCTAAGTTTTAAGTTTTTGAAAAAGCATTTTGATTTAAACTTTGACCCTTGGGAAAAAAATTTCTAACTTAAGCTCTCTCCTTGGAAAAATATTTTGATTTAACCTTTGATCCTTGGGAGAGAAAAGTTTCTAACATAAGCTCTCTCTCTCCCCCTTTGTCATACATAAAAAAAATGACAAAAAACTCTTGCACCAACAATAAACATTTCATAAAAATTTCTTTTCCTTTTGAGAGTACTTAGGATAATTCTTTGAAAGCATATAATTTTTGATAAAATATTTTGAAACTTCTTTTTATTTAAAAAAAACTATGTAGTAGTTAAAAAAACTAAATACTTAAATTGCACAAAAAATTTGTACTATGAAAAGTATTGTGCATTTGGAAAAATATTTTGTACTTTTTAGAAAAATATTGTTGTGCACTTGGAAAAAATATTTTTGAAAATATGATGCCTTAGAAAAATTTTCATTTAGAACAGATTTTCACACAAAAAGAATTTGCACTTAGAAAAATTTTGTGTATTTAAAAAGTATTAGTGCTTTGAAAAATATTTTGCACTTAAAATATTTTCGCAAGATAAAGTCTTTTTAATGAAATTTTGTTTTGAAATATAATATTTTACTTGACTTGGTTTCTTTTCCAGTCTGACACAATCCTAGGAAACCTTGTTGACTACAAGGACATTTCCCTAAGTGTCCTGGAAATTCTCCAAATTCAAGCAAATGTTATTTCAAATCGATTCCAAAAGTCAAAATAATTTTGAAAATAAGTTCTTGACTTGGATTCCTTTCCAATCTGACAATCCTAGGAAACCTTGTTAACTACAAGGACATTTCCTTAAGTGTCCTGAAAATTCTCCAAACTCAAGTACAATTATTTTCAAAAGTGATTAAATAAGCAAAAAATATTTTTTTTGAAAATGATAGTATAATTATCTTCATAAAGTGATTTTAAAAGAAATGACTTTAAAATTATACTATTTTGAAGAGAAAATACTTATGTTTTCAAAAGGATTTTGAAAATACAGTGTATGAAAACATAATATTTTGAAATGTTAAATAATTCTTTTAGTTTGACCTCCCCCTAACCTTGACACAGTTCTCGGAAGATTGTTGATTATAAGTGATCTTCCTCTGAGTCTTAGGTTTGATTCAAACCAAAAGAGTTATCTAATAGTTTTGAAATTGTCAGAATATAGAATTAATTTCTTTTGACTTAGACTCCCCCTAAATCTGACACAATCCTAGGAGTTCTTATAGATCATGAAGAAGACTCCCTATGTGTCTTTAGAGTTTATCAAAATCAACAGAGTAATAAGCACAATTCTTGCAATGTATTTTGAAATATTATGATAAAAGACTTAATTTTCAAAAGAATATTTTGAAGGATAACCTGAGTTTTTGAGATAATTTTTCAAAGACACATTTTGAAATGATTGTAATTTTTAAGGCACAGTTTTTGAAAGAATAAAATGTAATAAATTTCTGAAACATTTTTCGAAAACATTTTTGATATGATAATGATTTGTAAATCATAAAGTTTTTGAAAAATATGAATTTTTGAAAAAGATTTATTTTTGAAAAAGATTTATTTTTGAATTAAAAAAACTCCCCCTGGACTTGACACCGTCTGACTCTAACTAAGTGTCTTAAGGGACTTTAGTGTTGACCTAAAAGGCTTGTGTCCAATGTGTAGGTCAAACAATTTTTCGAAAAGATATAATTTTGGAAATGTATATTATATATAAGCAATCAGGCAAGCATGAAATTTATAAAAACATTATTATGCTGAAATATTATATTAAAAATAGATTTTTAGAAAAATATCCTAAGAATTTTGAAAATAATTTTGTAAAGCATCTTTCAATTTATTAGTCCATAACATCTCACTCATTCTAAATGTCTCAGTACAAATAAGCATGGTTGCCTTATGGGTGTATTGTGAGATGCTTGAATATTTTTTTTTGAATTACTGTTAAATCTAAGATTTAATTAAAACTTGTGTTAGATTCAAATTTATCAAATAGTAATTTAAAAATGAATTATGATAATTGGCTTCCAGGTCTTGGTGAGACACAGAGGCCTTCTTTGGCCCGTAGCCTTATTGGAGCAACAACCCTTTCCTTGACAAAACCTTTTACCGAAAGTTCATTTTCAAATTACTTCTTGAGAAATTTTGGTCTAACTAGCTTAGGTTTTGGATCGGTAGCTTCGGCTAGTTCCACCAAACTAAACAGACCAAGTAGGGTACGCCTTACCCTACATGACCTTTTTAGAAGGGTTTCCCTAACGTACTATCATCTCACCTCCATCTAATACTATGTTGTTCAAATTTCAAGTAAGTCTTTTGTCCTTAATTAACCGTTCTAAATCATGCAGAAATTTAAACATGAATGTCATGACATATATTTTAAAAAAATAGCAAATGCATGTGCATGACATTTATGCATGATTCAATCAAGTCAAGGATTTTTTAATTAAGTTTCTAATAATGTATCAAATTCTTGATTTGATGCATATCGTGTGAACCCGCGAATATGTCAGCCCACTTTAACATATTTAATATTATTAAATTGGAGGTTTTGGTTGGGTAGAATTTTATTTGGTTTCATACTTAAATGTAATTAATTTGAATTTTAGTTCGTGGATTAAGGATTGAGTAAAGATTTAATTTGTAGAATTAATTAGGTGTAATTATTAACAATTAATTAATTAAAGATGAAATCATTAAATGTTGAGGTTATTTAAAAATTAATTAAGGTTTAATCATTAATTTAAGGATTAAATTAAGGTAAGGATTAAAAAAAATTAATTAAGGTTAAAATAATTAAGGATTAAATTAAGGTAAGGATTAAAAAATTTTAATTAAGGTTAAAATAATTAAGGATTAAATTAAGGTATAAATTAATTAAGATTTAATTAAGGTTGTTAAGATTTAATTTGATTTTAATTTCAAAATTTCTGAGTTAGTTAACAGTTGTGGGGTTAATTGCATCATTTTCATTAATTCAAAAATGTCTGACTTATCAACTATTTCATCTTCATTTAATTTTTCAAGTTTATCTAACACTTCTGCTTTGTTTGAATTTTTGTAGATTTTATTAATTGTAGCCTTGATTCTAAAAAATTTATCTTCCTCCTCATCAGCATTATCAAAGGTATATCCTTCTACATCTTCATAGTAGGTAGAATAGTTTTCAGGGCTACTAGTTAGTGTTTTATAATTACCTTCAAGATTATCCAAGAAATTATTAATTAAATCATTATTTAAAGAAGTTTTATTTTCGATATCCTTAGAATTATCTTTGGCATCCTCAAAATTATCTTTGATATCCTCAAAATTATCTTTAAAATTCTCATAATTATCTTTAATATCCTCAGTAATATTCGAAGTTAAAGGATTAATGTTAATTTTATCATTATCAATAATATTATGAGAAGTATTATTATTCTTAACATTATTTGATAAAATATTATAATTAATTCTAGAAATTGTTGCATTGATATTAAAGATTAAAGAGTTAATTTATGATATTTTAATATTATCTACATTTGGTAATTTGTCATGCAATACATTAATTTGACTATGCAAAAAGTCTAATTTTTCAGAAAAATTATCAACATTGCTATACGACTGTGCAGGAATTTGAAAATTTTTACAAACATAAACATTTCGTACCTTGGACGGGCACTGATTCTTGTAGTGTCCGTGCTTTTGACATTTGAAGCACTTGATGTGACTCTTGTCCCTCCGGACTCCTGCCGCTGGTACCTCTTTTGCCGCCGGTGGTGAAGATCGAGTCTTACGAGTACGACACTGGTTTTTATAGTGTCCTCTCTCCTTGCACTTGGAACTTATTATATGAAATTTAAAATTTACCATAATTAAAATGTATACCTGATTCACCCCTGGGCGCCCCCTCAACTCCTGACGTCTTTGCTCCATCGGATGTTACTCCGGTGAAAAGCTACCAGGCTCTAATACCACTTGTGGGGATCGGTGTCGTCGATAGAGGAGGGGGTGAATATCGACTTGATAAAAATCTTGCGGAAAGCGTGTTGTAAACTTCGAGGTTCGTTCTATTCAAAGTTAGTAGCACAGTGGAAATATAGAATGAACGAAAACCAAACAACAAAGTGCACACAAGTTTTTACTTGGCTCCCAACCTGCCAGGGTTAGTACGTCCAAGGCCTACGCACGGGAAACACCCGTCCACTAATGGTCTCCTTTCCGGACTTTCCGGAGGCGGAGAAACCCTTCTTACAGTGCACATTTTACAATCAAAATATTATGGAAAGTAAATGCTGAAAGTAAATGCAAACCAAATAAAAAGTCGAAGACTCGGCCGATATGGAACTCCTGAAGTGCCGCGCACTTCCCCTTGAGCCTCCTTGGTCGCTGAGCTTTGTCTCTAGCGCTTTGTCATCACTCGGAATGTTTAGAATGATGTCTTGAATCGTTGTCTGAGTTGAGGGGTCGAACCCCTTTATATAGCCTTTTGTTGGCGCCTGTGTTGCAATGGGGCGCCTCACAAGTCTCGATCAAACCTCATCTTCGCGTCGAACCCGCAACAGGGATGACATTTCCTTCCCAGGCGCCTCACAAGACTCAGGCACCCATACAAGGTGCCTGACTTCATTCAGGCGCCTGGGAGACCCTTTTCCCAGATTTCATGTTTTGTGTTCTGCTCTCATATCTTGCCTCCAACTCCAGTTACCTACAAGGCAAAAAAACACACAAACATACAAATAACCTTTGCCTTAGCTTGGTTATAACTTCGGATTTCTCGCAAAATCGTAGGTCGAACCGACGCCTATGTTCCCTTTTTGGGGAACGCGCCTTTTGCCTACTCCTCTCAGGAGAAGGTTGCCACTCGACCCATCCGGTTGGACTTTTGCCCAACTTCACTCACCAGGACTTAGTGCCCAGTTTCACTTACCAGGACTTCAGTGCCAAGCTTCACCCACTAGGACTTAGTGCCCAGCTTCACTTACCAAGACTTCGGTGCCCAACCCTCGGTCAGGACTTATTGCCCAATTCCTCGAATCAGGACTTCGTGCCTAGTCTGTGACCAAGACTTATTGCCCAACCCTCGGTCAGGTCTTCGGTGCCCATCCCTCGGCCAGGACTTATTGCCCAATCTATGATCAAGACTTAGTGCCCAATTCTTCGAACCAGGACTTATTGCCTAGGTTAACAGGACTTTTCTTCACTGTGGTATTGATTTCTTGACTCACTCTTCCCTTGTTTAGTATATCACTAACTTAAGCATATTGTTAAACATTGAAACACTAGAGAAGGATATCACTGATGCATCTTGCACCAACAAATACAAGTGAAAGTCCCTCATGTTGAATTAAAGCCATTGCCCTCGAACCTCATATATGAATTCCGTGGATCAAGCTCTACTTACCCCATGATTGTAAATGTCAATTTGAACGAACTAAAACTGAAAGACTATTGAAGGAGCTTAGACAACAAGAATGTATTGAGGTAAACAACTGAAGACATAAAAGGAATAAACTCATCCTATTGCATACACTGAATTTTTACTCAAAAATGACTACAAATCATCGGTAGAATACCAGAGATAGTTGCACCCAAATGTGAAAGAGGTGGTCCGGAAGGAGGTGTTGAAATTGTTAGATGCATGGATGATCTATCCGATTTCAAACAATGAATGGGTATGCCCAGTTCATGTAGTTCCAAAAAAAAAAGAGGAATGTCAATAGTGAAAACTAGAAATAATTAGTTAATTCCAACTAGGACGATTACAGGGTGGCGTATATGCATTGATTATAGAGAGTTGAACAAACAAACTAGAAAGAATCATTTTCCCCTACCCTTTATCGACCAAGTGTTGAAACGATTGGCCAACCACTCACATTTCTATTATTTAGATGGATATTTTGGGTTCTATTATATTCCAATACAGTCAAGTGACCAAGAAAAGATTACATTCACTTGCGCATATGGGATATTTGCTTATAGAATGATGCCCTTTGGCCTATGCAATGTTCTAACTACTTTCTAGATATGCATAATGGTCATCTTTTCAGACTTCATCGAGGATATAATAGAGGTTTTTATAGATGACTTTTCTACACATGGGATAATTTTGATTCATGTTTGACAAATTTATCCAAGGTGTTGTAGAGATGCGAAGATGTTAACCTAGTCATGAATTGGGAAAATTGTCACTTTATGGTCAGAGAAGGATAGTTCTGGGGCACATGATTTCAGAGAGAGACATCAAAATTGATAAAGCAAGTAATCAAAGTAATAGAAAAACTACCTCCCCCGTTGAATGTGAAAGGAGTACGGAGTTTCCTTAGACATGCTAGATTTTATTGGTGTCTTCTTCTCTAAGATTTCCAAGCCATTGACTAATTTACTCCTGAAAGATATTGATTTTAATATCAATTTGGAATGCTTGAAGCCCTTTCACAAGATAAAGAGAGCTTTGATGACAGTCCAAATGATGGTCTTCCCTATGAGATTATGTGTGATACTAGTGATTTCGCCATTGGGGCGGTATTGGGGCAAAGAAAAGATCAGAAGTTGAATGTCATATACTATGATAGCAGGACACTTGATGATGCACAAGTCAACTACACCACTACCGAGAAAGAATTATTAGAGGTAGTGTTTGCATCTGATAAATTCAGATCATACCTATGGGATCAAAGATTATAGTTTACACCGATCATGCTACAATCCGATATCTGTTGAACAAGAATGACACAAAGCCCTGACTCATCTGTTGGATATTACTACTTCAAAAGTTTGACTTAGAAATCAAAGACAAGAATGAGACAAAGAATTTGGTAGCGAACCACCTCTCATGGTTGAACCAGGATATTAAGGTGAGAAAAGATAACGACTTACCGATTAATGTCTCCTTTTCTGATGAGCAACCCTTGGCAGTAAGAAACTCAGGAGCTCTATGGTATACAGACTTGGCAAATTTTCTAGCATGTGGGATTCTACCCCCAGGATACACTTATTAGCAAAAGAGGAAATTCTTAGTGGATGTAAAATATTTCATTTGGGACGAGCCATTCTTGCACAAAAGGTGTTCAGATGGTATTTATAGAAGGTGTGTTCAGGTGTGTTTCAGATGAGGAGATTCATGACATCCTTCACCATTATCATTCATCATCTTATGGAGGTCATGTAGGTGCTATGAAAACTATAGCAAAAGTTTTGTAAGTCAGGTTCTATTGGCCTTAGGTATTCAAAAATGCAAGAGTTTTTGTAATGATATGTGATCATTGCCAAAGGTGCGGAAACATCACTAAGAGGCAAGTGTTGGGGATCGATGGACTGACTAGAGGGGTGAATAGACATTCATCCACATTTCGTTGATTTCTTCCTACACGTTGTTAGTTGCACAAGAAAAATACAAAACAAACTAACAACTAACAACTAAGAAACACAATCCATTTAAGTTGTTCGGAGATAAAGCACCTACTCCATGGTTGTCCATAAGGTGGACGATCCCGATCTGTCGGTGGATAACTCCCCGGAAAGCCTCCAGCTAGCTCATGTAGCTCCTTGTGGGTGGAGAAACCTCGCCACAACCCTCAACACACACCTGAGCACTTAGACTACTAATTGACCTTTAACCAAAGCCAATTTCGTAACCCCTAGCCAGCCAAAATGAGCTCCCTTAAATAGAACTCATGGTTGAACTAGCCATTACCAATCGACTGGTGCCAACACCAGTCGACTAGTTCCAATCGAATCTGAACATTACAGCCCAACGTTCGAATTTCCAAACGATATCAGTCGACTACATAGAAGATCAGTCGATTGATCTTTTTGTGCCAACTACTAGTCGACTAATCCAAGCATCAGTCTACTGCCAAACCCTAAACCTAGGGTTTCCCTTCCCGAGTATAATTCTCTCAACACTCGAACCCTCACGACTCAGCTGACTCTTCACCTAGGAGCCTCGACATGTTGCCCACCCATCGGATGACACATAATCCTAGATAATTGCCTTAGTATCGTGTAATGGTAAACACTTAGATGCAAATGATAGTATCCTCCCCATCGAAGTCACTGCTATTATTTGTAGGGTCGAAGAGGATCCACTATTAATTTTATTTGTCCAAAAGTTAGATTGACAAGATAATAAAATTAATTGGTAAAACCTCCTCTTACAAATATAGAATTCGTATACATCCACACTATCGTGGCATACAATATTCTAGATGTTTTGAGGTGTTGGTTGATTTTAAAATTTATTATTTGAGGAATCAATATTTTTTTAAAATCTAAAGTTTATGATCTTTGTGATTCTTAGGAAAATTCAAAATGGCTTTCAACCCACTAGCTGTAATGCTGAAAGAAAATAAACTTACGGGCCCTAATTACATTGATTGGAAATGGAACCTGGACATTGTCCTAACTGTTGAGGAGTACAAATTTATACTTTTCAAGTTCTGTCGTGAAAAACCTAGTGAGAATTTTGATGAAGAGGAGAACGAACGCTATAAAAAGTGGATTAAAGTAGATGAGATGGCGCGGTGTTACATTTTGGCTTCTATGTCAAATGTATTGCAATATCAGCATCAGGCTTTTTCCACTGCTTATGATATGATGTTCAATCTCAAAGAACTCTTCGGACATCAGAATCAGGCCGCTAGGTAGGAGGCAATGAGGAACTTGATGACGGCCACCATGATTGAGGGGGCACCCATGAGGGATCATGCCCTTAAGATGATGGCACATCTCAATGAGATGAAGTCCTTGTAGAGGAGATCGATGGGGAAACCCAGGTTGATATCATTCTCCAGTCTCTGCCTAGGAGTTTTGAGTAGTTTCGCCTGAACTACAATATGAACAAACGTACATATTTATTGGCGGAACTTCTAACAAAACTTCAGGCGGAAGAGGGGCTTTTTTGTCAGAGTGCTCATGCTTTGATTGCTCAGAAGGTTTCTACTTCTATGCCGAAAGGCAAGAAAAAGAAGAAACAAGGTGAGGCAAAGAAGGCAGGATCTAAGGGACCTCAGGCTGGCATGAAGAAGCCGAAAGGCAAGTGCATCACGTGCAAGCAGACTGGACATTGGAAGGCGAACTATTCCCGTCATCAGGATAAAGGTATATCTTTTTTGTTTAGTTGTTGAAATATGCTTAGCGGTGCTATCTACCGGTACCTGGTGTGTAGATACGGGAGCCACTGATCATGTCTGTAATTATTTGCAGGGGTTCTAGGAAACCCGACGACTAGCTGCTGGAGAGATTACCATCAACATGGGCAATACTACGGAGGTGGCGGCTATTGCAGTGGGAGAC